>JANXIP010000215.1:40000-66269 GCA_026167965.1 Cyanocitta stelleri | reverse complement strand
GTTTTTGGGCAAAAGTAGCGATTTTTTGGACCAAACTCACCCCTTCTGGTTGTCCAAAACAACTCGCTTTTCTCACCAGAACTTCACATTCTTTTGACCAAAAACCATCCATTTTTTTTGCACCCAAAACGAGGGGGTTTTTTTTTAATCAAAGAACAGATTTTCTTTTGGACCAAAATCGGGCATTCTTTTACCCTAAATTCCCACTTTTCCAGCCCTGAATTTTGGGGTTTTTTGCTCCCTTTCAGTCCAAGCTGGAGAACCGGGAATACCGGGACGCTCAGGAATTCGCGGCCCGACGTGCGGTTGATGTTCTCCAACTGCTACAAGTACAACCCCGCCGACCACGAGGTCGTGGCCATGGCCAGGAAGCTCCAGGTGAGGATTCCGGATCCCTGGGGGAAACTTCCCCCCCCACCTTTTCCAGGAGCGTTTTCCCTTTGGAAAAAAGTCTTGGAATAACACCCCCCCCCAAAAAACGCTGACTCGGCAAAAAAAAAGGGTGAAAATTGGCTTGTTTTTGTCGTGGGAAGTGGAAGGAATCAGCTCGGTTTCGGCCCAGTTTCCTCCTCTAAACTCAGCTTTATTTCAGATTTTTCTTCTTCCTATCCCAGCTCAATTTTCTCTCCTTTTTCTTCTCAGTTTCTTCTCAATTTCCCTCAGTTTTTTCTCAATTTCCTCTCAGATTTCCTCTCAGATTCCCTCTCGGATTTCCCTCGGATTTCCCCTCAGATTTCCCCTCAGATTTCCCCTCACTTTTCCCCTCACTTTTCTCTCACTTTTCCCTCACTTTTCCCCTCACTTTTCCCCTCAGTTTTCCCTCACTTTTCCCCTCACTTTTCCCCTCACTTTCCCCTCACTTTTTCTCTTACTTTTCCCCTCACTTTTCCCCTCACTTTCCCCTCACTTTTTTCTCTCACTTTTCCCCTTCACTTTTCCCCTCACTTTTCCCCTCACTTTTCCCCTCACTTTTCCCCTCACTTTTCCCCTCACTTTTCCCCTCACTTTTCTCCTCACTTTTCCCCCTCACTTTTCCCCTCACTTTCCCTCACTTTTCCCCTCACTTTCCCTCACTTTTCCCTCACTTTTCCCCTCAGTTTCCCCTCACTTTTTCCCTTACTTTTCCCTCACTTTTCCCCTCACTTTTCCCCTCACTTTTCCCCTCACTTTTCCCTCACTTTTCCCTCACTTTTCCCTCACTTTTCCCCTCACTTTCCCTCACTTTTCCCCTCACTTTTTCCCTCACTTTCCCCTCACTTTCCCCTCACTTTTCCCCTCACTTTTCCCCTCACTTTTCCCCTCACTTTTCCCCTCACTTTTCCCCCTCACTTTTCCTCTCAGTTTTCCCTCCATTTTCCCTCCGTTTTCCCTCCGTTTTCCTCTCCCGTTTTCCTCTCAGTTTTCCTTTCAGTTTTCCCTCAGGTTTTCCCTCAGGTTTCCTCAGTTCCCCTCAAATTTTCCCTCCATTTCTTTCAGTTTTCCCTCAATTCCTCTCAATTTCCCTCAAATTTCCCCCAAATTTCCCCCAATTTTCCCATCAGTTTCCTCTTAATTTCCCTCAAATTTCCTCTCAATTTTCCCTCAGTTTTTCCTCAATTTCCTCTCAATTTCACCTTAGTTTCTTCCTAATTTCATCCTTTAAGCTTGATTTTATTTAGTATTTTTCTTTTTCCTGTTCCAGCTAAAATTTCCCCTCTATTTCCCCTCAAATTTCTTTCCATTTCCTCTCAGTTTTTCTCCAGTTTTCTCCTTTAGGCTCAGCTTTATTTCATATTCCCTTTTTTCCATCCCAGCTCTTGTTCCCTCCCTTTCCCCTCCCTTTAAGCCTGGGCTTTATTAAATATTTCTCTTTCCCTGTCCCTCCCAGTTTGGTGGCAGGAGTAGGAAGGACGAGCGCAGGCTCCAAAATGTCCCTTTGTCCCCAAAAAAGCCTCGAGAGGAACCCGGAGAGGCCCTGCTGAGCTTTAGGTC
Source organism: Cyanocitta stelleri (assembly GCA_026167965.1). NCBI lineage: Eukaryota > Metazoa > Chordata > Aves > Passeriformes > Corvidae > Cyanocitta > Cyanocitta stelleri. The sequence goes on along the minus strand of JANXIP010000215.1, from coordinate 64,298 downwards.
CCTCCTCCGGCGCTTTTCCCGGCAGTTCTCCCCATCTTTTCCTCATTCCCAAGGGTTTGAATTCGTTAATCGGCTCCTAACGAAGCTCCCGCGGCGCCAGCGAAGGCCTTGGCATCGAAACTCCGTAAAAACACCTGGATTCCAGCGTTTTGGGAATTTGCCTGGTTAAAGTAAGGAAAATCCCACGGATTTGGGAAAAGCTGAGCTCCGAATACTCCAATATTGCGGTTTTTAACCCAAAAATTCCTTAAAAGCACCTCCAGCGCTCCCCACATTCGTCATTCCAGGCGTTTATTCCCTTAAATCCTGATTTTTCCCGGGGTTTTTTTGGCTTTGGGAGGATCGTGGTCCTCGTTTTCCTAAGAAATTAATGGGACTTTTAATTTCTTTTTTTAATGATTCGATCCCAAATCCACGTGAAAGGTGGAAAATCTGTGTGGAAAAAATCCTTCAGCCGTGGAGGGGATGGGAGGAAGGAAAAGCCCCAATTCCAGAGACGTGGAATGAGAAGAAATTCCTCAAAAATAGGAGGAAACCGCTGAAATTTGGGGAAAACCATGAATTAAGGGAAGAACTCCAAGGCTGACTCGAGGAACAACGGGGAGAAAGAAAAGCAGGAATGGGATTTGAAGGAATTTGTGGAATTTTGGGACTGGGAAAAATCAGAAAAGGGCTCCAGTTCTGCTGATCCATCCGGATGTGGAGCTGGGAGAGAAAAGCCAGGGAAGAGCAGCAGCAAATGCAGGAAATTTGAGGAAATCGTGGATTTTCTGGGATGTTTCCATGAAAATCCAGCTGAGGTTTAACGGGAGCTGAGGGAATGCTGGGGGAATGTGAGTTTTGGGGTGAATTTCGGGGAATCCAGGATCTTTTTAGTGGTTCTTTTCCTGGAATTTAGGAGGAGGAGACTCCTGGAAATTGCAATTCCCGCTCTCCAGCGTGTTTGGATGCGGCAAAAAACCTTTTTGGGTGAAATTCCAGGGAATTTTTCGACCCCCAGTAGGAGGAAAAGGCAAAATCCAAGCTGCAGTCTCGATTTTTCCTCTCCTGGGCTGAACGTTTCTGTGGAAAATTGCCATTTTTCACGTTTTTCACCTCGTTTTTGGGGAAAATCCTCAGCGAGCGACGTCTCCAGGTGACCAAACCCAGGATTCCAGGTTGGGATCGCATTCCTGGAAAGCTCAACTGCTCGGGAAGCTTGAATTTTTTGGGATAAAGATGGAAAAAAAGGTGAATTTTGAGCGTTGTAATCCCAAAAAACGACAGCCGGAGTCCTGGGAAAGCCCAGCCTCGGGAACCTCTCATTTCCCTGCTTTTTCAGCACCAGAAGATCCTATTTTTTTGGTTTTCCAGGGAATTCTGGTTTTTTGGAAGAGGTTTTGAATCCAGGATTAGAAATACATTAATTAGCTCCCGTGTGATTCCGTGGGGTTTTATTTCCCAGCCCGTTCCCGCGTGGATTTTCTGGGATCCTTCCCACATTTCGTGATCCGGCTTCTCCCAAATCCATGGAGAATAAAACTTGGTCCAAAACCAGCCCGGAATGCCGGATTTGGATGCTGGAGGATTTCAGAAGGAGAATTCTGATGCTGGTGGAGCTTTTCCAGCCGGTGGTGACGGGGGATGGGAATTTCTGGCTCTGGGAAACAGGAATTGGGTCATAAATGCTCGAAAATGGAGTGAAAACCTCCAAAAGGGAGGGAAAGGGAGGAAAAGCCTTCAGAATGGAGTGAAATCCTTCAAAGTGGAGTGAAAATCCTGAAAAAGCAGGAAAAATGCTTGAAAAGGGAGCAAAAATCTTTCAAAAAGGAAGGAAAATCTGTTAAAAAGGAGGGAAATCCTTCAGAAAGAAGGAAAAATCTTCAAGAAGGAGGGAAAATCCTTTAAAAACGAGGGAAAATCCTTCAAAAAGGAGGAAAAGTCTTGAAAAAAGGAGGAAAAAACCTTCAAAATGAGGGAAAATCCTTCAGAAAGGGAAATCCTTCAAAGAGGAGGGAAAATCCTTCAAAATTGAGTGAAAATCCTTGAAAAAGGAGGGAAAATCCTTTGGAAACATGGGGAAATCCTTCAGAAAGAAAGGAAAATCCTTCAAAAAGGAGGAAAAAACTCTTCAAAATGAGGGAAACCCCCTGAAATGGATGAAGAGCAGAGGAGCTGGGAATCCACAGTGGAATTAAGGCTGGAGAAGATCTCCAGCTCCGTGGAGTCGACCAAAGATGATCCAGGAAGATCCAGAGGAACTCCGAAACGTGGAAAACGCCGCTCTGAAATAGAGCGAATCCGCTCCGTTTTGCCCCCAGTTCGCTCTGGAGATGGTTGAGCTCTCTCCAGTGGGAAGCAGTGCTGGAATTAAGGGTTGGGAAAGAGCTTTGAAATCACGGAGTCAACCAGAGATGATCCAAGAAGATCCAGAATTACTCAGCTGGAAAACGCAGCTTTTAAACGAGAAACGGAGTAAATCCTGTAATTTTTTCCCTCTTGAACCACTCTGGAGAGGGTTGGGATCTCCAGTGGGAACCCACAGTGGAGCCTCTAAGATCATCACATCAACCAGAGGTGATCCAAGAAGATCTCGAGAACCTGAAAGACGCAGGTTTTAAACAACAAATTGAGGAAATCCTCTCCATTTTCCCCCCCGCCCCCACCTCGCAGACAGAATTCCAAGGAATTCCAAGATTTTGGGATCCTCCCCCCTCCCCGTGTCCATGTGTTGACCCCTTGTGTAGAACCCCCCAGGTCCGTAGGACTCCCCCATCCGGAGCTCCCCTCGGTGCCGAACCCGGCGTCACTCCGCGCCCGTCGCTGTCGTTCCAGGACGTGTTCGAGATGCGCTTCGCCAAGATGCCGGACGAGCCGGAGGAGCCGGTGATTCCCGCCTCGTCCCCCGTGGTGGTCCCGCCCCCCCACCAAGGTGGCCCCGCCCTGTCGTCCAGCGACAGCAGCAGCGACAGCTCCTCCGACAGCGACAGCTCCTCCGACGACTCCGAGGAGGAGCGGGCGCAGCGCTTGGCCGAGCTCCAGGAGCAGGTACGGGCTCGTCCCGGGCTCCTTCCAGCGGGCGTCGGTGGCCTCGGGGTCACGGCTCGAAGGTGTGGATTTCCCACGGCCGTCGGCTCCAGAGGCACCGAAATCGCTGGGTTGGTTGACCCCAAGTTCTGGGGTTTTACCCAAAATCGTTGGGTTGCTTGACCTGAAATCCTTCAGTTCATTGACCCCAAGTTCTGGGGTTTTTACCCCAAAATTATTGGGTTGGTTGACCTGAAATCCTTTGGTTTGTTGGTCTAAGTTCTGGGGTTTTTACCCAAAATCTTTTGGTTGCTTGACCTGAAATCGTTAAATTTGTTGACCCCAAGTTCTGGGGTTTTACCCAAAATCATTGGGTTGGTTGACCTGAAATCCTTTGGTTCGTTGACCCCAAGTTCTGGGATTTTACCCAAAATCGTTGGGTTGGTTGACCTGAAATCCTTCAATTTGTTGACCCCAAGTTTTGGGGTTTTACCCAAATTTGTTGGGTTGGTTGACCCGAAATTGTTGGGTTCATTGATGCCAAAGTTCTGAGTTTTTTACCCAAAATCATTGGATTTGTTGACCTGAAATCGTTGGGTTTGTTGGCCCCAAGTTCTGGGTTTTTAACCAAAATTGTTGGGTTGGTTGACCTGAAATCCTTCAATTCATTGACCCCAAGTTCTGGGGTTTTACCCAAGATCGTTGGGTTGCTTGACCTGAAGTCCTTTGGTTTGTTGGTCCCAAGTTCTGGGGTTTTTACCCAAAATCTTTTGGTTGCTTGACCTGAAATCGTTAAATTTGTTGACCCCAAGTTTTGGGGTTTTACCCAGAATTGTTGGGTTGGTTGACCTGAAATTGTTGGGTTCGTTGACGCCAAGTTCTGGGTATTTTACCCAAGATCATTGGGTTGGTTGACCTGAAATTGTTGGGTTTGTTGGCCCCAAGTTCTGGGGTTTTACCCAAAATTATTGGGTTGGTTGACCTGAAATCCTTTGGTTTGTTGGTCCCAAGTTCTGGGGTTTTTACCCAAAATCTTTTGGTTGCTTGACCTGAAATCGTTAAATTTGTTGACCCCAAGTTCTGGGGTTTTACCCAAAATTGTTGGGTTGGTTGACCTGAAATCCTTCTGTTTGTTAGTCCTAAGTTCTAGGGTTTTACCCAAAATCATTGGGTTGGTTGACCTGAAATCCTTTGGTTCGTTGACCCCAAGTTCTGGGATTTTACCCAAAATGATTAGGTTGGTTGACCTGAAATCCTTCAATTTGTTGACCCCAAGTTCTGGGGTTTTTACCCAAGATCATTGGGTTGCTTGACCTGAAGTCCTTTGGTTTGTTGGTCCCAAGTTCTGGGGTTTTTACCCAAAATCTTTGGTTGGTTGACCTGAAATCCTTCAATTTGTTGACCCCAAGTTCTGGGGCTTTTACCCAAAATCATTGGGTTGGTTGATCTGAAATCCTTCAATTTGTTGACCCCAAGTTTTGGGGTTTTACCCAAAGTTGTTGGGTTGGTTGACCCGAAATTGTTGGGTTCATTGACGCCAAGTTCTGAGTTTTTTACCCAAAATCATTGGGTTTGTTGACCTGAAATTGTTGGGTTTGTTGGCCCCAAGTTCTGGGTTTTTAACCAAAATTGTTGGGTTGGTTGACCTGAAATCCTTCAGTTCATTGACCCCAAGTTCTGGGGTTTTACCCAAAATCGTTGGGTTGGTTGACCTGAAATCCTTCAATTTGTTGACCCCAAGTTTTGGGGTTTTACCCAAAATTGTTGGGTTGGTTGACCTGAAATTGTTGGGTTTGTTGGCCCCAAGTTCTGGGTTTTTACCCAAAATCATTGGGTTGGTTGACCTGAAATCCTTTGGTTTGTTGACCCCAAATTCTGGGGTTTTACCTGAAATCCTTGGGTTTGTTGACCCAAAATCTTTGGGTTTGTTGGCCTGAGAGTGTTGGGTTGATCCAAAGTTGTTGGGTTGGTTGACCTAAAATTGTTGGCTTTGTTGATCCCAAGTTGGCTTGGGTGGACTCAAAATCCTTGGGTTGGGTTGGTTGACCCAACGTTGTTGGGTTGAGCCGAAGTCGTTGAGTTTCGAGCAGAGCTCAAAGGAACGGGAGCTTCCCAGGAGGATCCTTCTGCTGGAACGTGGTGGGAGGTTGGATTGGATGGCCTTGGAGGTGACCAAGGTGTGACTGGACACTGCTCTGGGTGACCACGTGGGGTCAGTCCAAGGTCAGATCTTGTGATCCTGGAGGTGTCCATGGACACTGCTCTGGGTGACCAGGTGTGGGTCAGTCATGGGTCAGATGTGATGATCCTGGAGGTGTCCATGGTCACTGCTCTGGGTGACCATGTGGGGTCAGTCATGGGTCAGATCTGATGATCCTGGAGGTGTCCATGGTCACTGCTCTGGGTGACCAGGTGTGGGTCAGTCTGAGGTTGGATCTGGTGATCCTGGAGGTGTCCATGGTTACTGCTCTGGGTGACCACGTGGGGTCAGTCTGAGGTTGGATCTGATGATCCTGGAGGTGTCCATGGTCACTGCTCTGGATGACCACGTGTGGGTCAGTCCAAGGTCAGATTTGGTGACCTTGGAGATGTCCATGGAACGATTGGAGGTGACATTCGGTGATCAAGTGGGGTCAGTCCAAGGTTGGATCTGATGATCCTGGAGGTGTCCATGGACACGGCTCTGGGTGACCCATGGGGTCAGTCCAAGGTCAGATCAGATGATCCTGGAGGTGTCCATGGCACTGCTCTGGGTGACCACGTGGGGTCAGTCCAAGGTTGGATTTGATGACCTTTGAGGTGTCCATGGAACGATTGGAGGTGACATTCAGTGATTACATGGGGTTAGTCCAAGGTCAGATCTGGTGATCCTGGAGGTGTCCATGGACACTGCTCTGGGTGATCCATGGGGTCAGTCGTGGGTCAGATCTGATGATCCTGGAGGTGTCCATGGTCACTGCTCTGGGTGACCAGGTGTGGGTCGGTCCAAGGTTGGATCTGGTGATCCTGGAGGTGTCCATGGTCACTGCTCTGGGTGACCACGTGTGGGTCGGTCCAAGGTTGGATCTGGTGATCCTGGAGGTGTCCATGGACACTGCTCTGGGTGACCACGTGGGGTCAGTCCAAGGTTGGATCTGATGATCCTGGAGGTGTCCATGGTCACTGCTCTGGGTGATCCATGGGGTCAGTCCAAGGTTGGATTTGATGACCTTTGAGGTGTCCATGGAACGATTGGAGGTGACATTCAGTGATTACATGGGGTTAGTCTGAGGTTGGATCTGATGATCCTGGAGGTGTCCATGGACATTGCTCTGGGTGACCCATGGGGTCAGTCATGGGTCAGATGTGATGATCCTGGAGGTGTCCATGGTCACTACTCTGGGTGACCAGGTGTGGGTCGGTCCAAGGTCAGATCTGATGATCCTGGAGGTGTCCATGGACACTGCTCTGGGTGACCACGTGTGCGTCGGTCCAAGGCCAGATTTGGTGACCTTGGAGGTGTCCATGGAACGATTGGAGGTGATATTCAGTGATCACGTGGGGTCAGTCCAAGGTTGGATCTGATGATCCTGGAGGTGTCCATGGACACGGCTCTGGGTGACCCATGGGGTCGGTCCAAGGTTGGATCTGATGATCCTGGAGGTGTCCATGGACACTGCTCTGGGTGACCAGGTAGGGTCAGTCTGAGGTCAGATCTGATGATCCTGGAGGTGTCCATGGACCCTGCTCTGGGTGACCACGTGGGGTCAGTCCGAGGTCAGGTCTGATGATCCTGGAGGTGTCCACAGAACGATTGGAGGTGACATTCAGTGATCACATGGGGTCAGTCCAAGGTTGGATCTGATGATCCTGGAGGTGTCCATGGTCACTGCTCTGGGTGACCCATGGGGTCAGTCCAAGGTCAGATCTGATGATCCTGGAGGTGTCCATGGTCACTGCTATGGGTGACCAGGTGGGGTCAGTCATGGGTCAGATCTGATGATCCTGGAGGTGTCCATGGACACTGCTCTGGGTGACCACGTGTGCGTCGGTCCAAGGCCAGATTTGGTGACCTTGGAGGTGTCCATGGACACTGCTCTGGGTGACCCATGGGGTCAGTCATGGGTCAGATCTGATGATCCTGGAGGTGTCCATGGTCACTGCTCTGGGTGACCCATGGGGTCAGTCCAAGGTTGGATTTGATGACCTTGGAGGTGTCCATGGAACGATTGGAGGTGACATTCAGTGATTACATGGGGTTAGTCTGAGGTTGGATCTGATGATCCTGGAGGTGTCCATGGTCACTGCTCTGGGTGATCCATGGGGTCAGTCCAAGGTCAGATCTGATGATCCTGGAGGTGTCCATGGTCACTGCTCTGGGTGACCACGTATGCGTCGGTCCAAGGTCAGATTTGGTGACCTTGGAGGTGTCCATGGAACGATTGGAGGTGATATTTAGTGATCACATGGGGTTAGTCCAAGGTTGGATCTGATGATCCTGGAGGTGTCCATGGACACTGCTCTGGGTGATCCATGGGGTCAGTCCAAGGTTGGATTTGATGACCTTTGAGGTGTCCATGGAACGATTGGAGGTGACATTCAGTGATTACATGGGGTTAGTCTGAGGTTGGATCTGATGATCCTGGAGGTGTCCATGGACACTGCTCTGGGTGACCCATGGGGTCAGTCATGGGTCAGATGTGATGATCCTGGAGGTGTCCATGGTCACTACTCTGGGTGACCAGGTGTGGGTCAGTCTGAGGTCAGATCTGGTGATCCTGGAGGTGTCCATGGTCACTGCTCTGGGTGACCCATGGGGTCCGTCCAAGGTCAGATCTGGTGATCCTGGAGGTGTCCATGGTCACTGCTCTGGGTGACCCATGGGGTCAGTCATGGGTCAGATCTGATGATCCTGGAGGTGTCCATGGTCACTGCTCTGGGTGACCCATGGGGTCAGTCCAAGGTTGGATTTGATGACCTTTGAGGTGTCCATGGAACGATTGGAGGTGACATTCAGTGATTACATGGGGTTAGTCCAAGGTTGGATCTGATGATCCTGGAGGCGTCCATGGTCACTGCTCTGGGTGATCCATGGGGTCAGTCCAAGGTTGGATTTGATGACCTTTGAGGTGTCCATGGAACGATTGGAGGTGACATTCAGTGATTACATGGGGTTAGTCTGAGGTTGGATCTGATGATCCTGGAGGTGTCCATGGACACTGCTCTGGGTGATCCATGGGGTCAGTCATGGGTCAGATGTGATGATCCTGGAGGTGTCCATGGTCACTACTCTGGGTGACCAGGTGTGGGTCAGTCTGAGGTCAGATCTGGTGATCCTGGAGGTGTCCATGGTCACTGCTCTGGGTGACCACGTGGGGTCAGTCCAAGGTTGGATCTGATGATCCTGGAGGTGTCCATGGACACTGCTCTGGGTGACCCATGGGGTCAGTCATGGGTCAGATCTGATGATCCTGGAGGTGTCCATGGTCACTACTCTGGGTGACCAGGTGTGGGTCAGTCTGAGGTCAGATCTGGTGATCCTGGAGGTGTCCATGGTCACTGCTCTGGGTGACCACGTATGCGTCAGTCCAAGGTCAGATTTGGTGACCTTGGAGGTGTCCATGGAACGATTGGAGGTGATATTTAGTGATCACATGGGGTTAGTCCAAGGTTGGATCTGATGATCCTGGAGGTGTCCATGGACACTGCTCTGGGTGACCCATGGGGTCAGTCCAAGGTCAGATCTGGTGATCCTGGAGGTGTCCATGGTCACTGCTCTGGGTGATCCATGGGGTCAGTCCAAGGTTGGATCTGATGATCCTGGAGGTGTCCATGGTCACTGCTCTGGGTGATCCATGGGGTCAGTCCAAGGTTGGATCTGATGATCCTGGAGGTGTCCATGGTCACTGCTCTGGGTGACCACGCGTGGGTCGGTCCGAGGTCAGCTCTGGTGGCCCTGCGGAACTTCTCCAACCTCCCGCGTCCCACCACTGCCCGTTCCCCGCAGCTCAAGGCCGTGCACGAGCAGCTGGCGGCGCTGTCCCAGCCCCAGCAGAACAAACCAAAGAAGAAGGAGAAGGACAAGAAGGAGAAGAAGAAGGAGAAGCACAAAAAGAAGGAGGAGCTGGAGGACGCCAAGAAGAGCAAAGCCAAGGAGCCGCCGCCCAAGAAGGCCAAGAAGAGCAACAGCAACAGCAGCGCCTCCAGGTGGGCCCTTCCCAGAATGCCCCGGGAGAACCTGGGGATTCCTCCTCTGCTAATTAACGGAATTAACCCCGGGCCCTTAACGAGTGACCCCCTGGCCCAGCGGGGGGGGTGGGGTTGAGTCCAGCCCTGAGGTCGGCTCAGCTTTTGGGGCTAAACTGGGGCTGCTGGGCTGGGCAGGTGCAGCTCGGGTTTGGTGTCCAGGAGCTAATTAAGCTCGGTTTGGGGTATCCGAGAATAAATTAAGCTCAGGTTTGAGTTTCTGAATAGGTTCAGCTCAGGTTTGGGTGTTCAGGAGCAAATTGAGCTCAGGTTTGGGTGTCCAGGAGCAAATTGAGCTCAGTTTTGGATGTCCAAGACCGCCTTGAGCTCAGTTAAGACTACATTGAGTCGAACTTTGGACGTCTACACATTTTAAGCTTGGTTTTCCACCCCAGCTCGTACTTGAGCTTCACCGCAAAGCCACAACCAACAAAGCCTCTCATTTTTAAGGTAAAAGCTAAACCCTCTCAAAATGTGGTGGTTTAGGCTGGGTTTAAACTGGGTTTGGGCCGAGTTTAGGCCTAAAACGCCATTTTGTGGTCGTGTGAGCAGCAAGAAGGAGCCGACAGCGGTAAAGCCCTCCTGCTCCTGTGGGTTAGGGCTGGGTTTAGGCTGGGTTTAAGCCAGGTTTAGGCCTAAAATGCCCTTCTGTGGTCCTGTGAGCAGCAAGAAGGAGGTGGTGGCGGTGAAGCCCTCCAGCTCCTGTGGGTTAGGGCTGGGTTTAGGCTGGGTTTTGGCTGGGTTTAAGCTGGGTTTAGGCCGGGTTTAGGCCTAAAATGCCGTTCTGTGGTTGTGTGAGCAGTAAGAAGGAGCCAGCAGCGGTGAAGCCCTCCTGCTCCTGTGGGTTAGGGCCGGGTTTAGGCTGGGTTTAAGCCTAAAACTCCGTTCTGTGGTCCTGTGAGCGGCAAGAAGGAGCCGGCGGCGGTGAAGCCTTCCAGCTCCTGTGGGTTAGGGCTGGGTTTAAGCCAGGTTTAGGCCTAAAATGCCCTTCTATGTTCCTGTGAGCAGCAAGAAGGAGCCGGCGGCGGTGAAGCCCTCCAGCTCCTGTGGGTTAGGGCTGGGTTTAAGCTGGGTTTAAGCCAGGTTTAGGCCTAAAATGCCCTTCTATGTTCCTGTGAGCAGCAAGAAGGAGCCAGCAGCGGTGAAGTCCTCCTGCTCCTGTGGGTTAGGGCCGGGTTTAGGCTGGGTTTAAGCCAGGTTTAAGCCTAAAACTCCGTTCTGTGGTCCTGTGAGCAGCAAGAAGGAGCCGGCGGCAGTGAAGCCCTCCAGCTCCTGTGGGTTAGGGCTGGGTTTAAGCCGGGTTTAGGCCTAAAATGCCCTTCTATGTTCCTGTGAGCAGCAAGAAGGAGCCGGCGGCGGTGAAGCCCTCCTGCTCCTGTGGGTTAGGGCTGGGTTTAGGCTGGGTTTAAGCCAGGTTTAGGCCTAAAATGCCCTTCTGTGGTCCTGTGAGCAGCAAGAAGGAGCCGGCGGCGGTGAAGCCCTCCAGCTCCTGTGGGTTAGGGCTGGGTTTAAGCCGGGTTTAGGCCTAAAACGCCGTTCTATGTTCCCGCGAGCAGCAAGAAGGAGCCGGCGGCGGTGAAGCCCAGCAAAGCCGCGCCCGCCTACGAGTCAGAGGAGGAGGAGAAGTGCAAGCCCATGTCCTACGAGGAGAAGCGGCAGCTGAGCCTGGACATCAACAAACTGCCGGGCGAAAAGCTGGGCAGGGTCGTGCACATCATCCAGTCCCGGGAGCCGTCGCTCAAGAACTCCAACCCCGACGAGATCGAGATCGACTTCGAGACGCTGAAGCCGTCGACGCTGCGCGAGCTCGAGCGCTACGTCACCTCCTGCCTGCGCAAGAAGAGGAAACCCCCAGGTACGTCCCCGCGCCCCAAATGGGCCCTTCCCGCCGCCTCGCCCGGTGATTTGGGGTCCCAAGAGTTGGGGTTTTGGTGAGGCTTCGATGGATTTTTTTTGGGATCCAAGATGGCGGCCGGTGCCGAGCTCGGCCGGTGCCGTTCCTGTTGGATTTGGAGGAATTCGAGGTTTTCATCTGAAATCGCCAGCTTGGAAATCAGCGCGTTTTAATCGTTGAATTTGAACCCAAATTATTGAGTTTGCCATTAAATTATTAAATTATTGGTCATTAAATTATTAAATTTTTTGTCATTAAATTATTAAATTTTTTGTCATTAAATTATTAAATTTTTTGTCATTGAATTACTAAATTATCATTCAATTATTAAATTTTTTGTCATTAAATTATTAAATTTTTTGTCATTAAATTATTAAATTTTTTGTCACTAAGTTATTAAATTATTTGCCACTACATTATTAAATTATTGGTCATTAAATTATTTGTCGTTAAATTCTTAGGTTCAGGTTAAATCATTGAGGTAAATTTAAATTAAATTACTAAATCAATTAATTAAAATATTTTATTACATTGATAAATTATTCTGTTTAATTATTCGATTAGTGGAGTTAATTATCAAAGTATAAAAATTTTAAATTTTTATTAGTTTACTTTTTTATTTTTGAAATGAACGAAATTAAGCAGATTTTTTTCATTAAAATGAATGACCTTTGTGCATTTCAATTCCTGTTCCATCTTCAGTTACTCAGAACTAAATTTTTTAATTGCTGGAATTGGCATTTTTAATTTTAATTACTTGAAAGGGGTTTTTTTTGTAAGTTTAAAATTTTTTTTTTCTGTATTTTTATTTTTAAAAATCAATTTACGAGGGTGGGAGGGGGTGGGTGGGTTTGGGCCGGACCAGTTGAGTTTAGGAGGAACCAGTTGGGTTTGGGCTGAGCAAGTTGAGCTTGGGACGAACCAGTTGAGTTTAGAACAAACCATCTGGGATGAGGCAGTTAAGTTCAGGATAAACCAGTTGAGCTCAGGACGAACCAGTTGGGTTTGGGCTGAACCAATGAGTTCAGGATGGACCAACAAGTTGAGTTTGGAATGAACCAGTTGAGTTTGGGACGAACCAAGTCGGCTTTAGGACCAACTAGTTGAGTTTGGGCTGAACCAGTTGGGTTTGGGCTGAACCAGTTGAGTTTGGGCTGAACCAGTTGGGTTTGGGCTGAACCAGTTGGGTTTGGGCTGAACCAGTTGGGTTTGGGCTGAACCAGTTGAGTCTGGGATGAACCAGTTGAGTCTGGGACTAACCAGTTGAGTCTGGGACTAACCAGTTGAGTCTGTGTCGCGGGTTGGGTTTGTAACCGGGCAGAACCGGGCTTGCTAACCTATGACATTCTGGGACCAACCAGTTGAGTCTGGGACCAACCAGTTGAGCTCGGGACCAACCAGTTGGGTTTAGGAGGAACCAGTTGAGTTTGGGACAAACCAGTTGAGCTCAGGACCAACCAGTTGGGTTTAGGAGGAACCAGTTGGGTTTGGGACCAACCAGTTGAGCTCAGGACCAACCAGTTGGGTTTAGGACCAACCAGTTGGGTTTGGGGCGAACCAGTTGGGCTTGGGATGATCCAGTTGGGTTTGGGGCGAACCAGTTGGGCTTGGGATGATCCAGTTGGGTTTAGGACGAACCAGTTGGATTTAGGAGGAACCAGAGTTGGGTTTAGGAGGAACTAGTTAGGTTTAGGACCAACCAGTTGAGTTTGGGACCACCCAGTTGAGTTTAGGACCAACCAGTTGAGTTTGGGACCTACCAGTTGGGTTTAGGACCCCCCAGTTGGGTTTAGGACCCCCCCAGTTGAATTTAGAACCCCCCAGTTGAGTTTAGAACCCCCCAGTTGAGTTTAGGACCCCCCCAGTTGAATTTAGGACCCCCCAGTTGAGTTTAGGACCCCCCAGTTGAGTTTAGGACCCCCCAGTTGAATTTAGGACCCCCCCAGTTGAGTTTAGGACCCCCCAGTTGAATTTAGGACCCCCCAGTTGAATTTAGGACCAAGCAGCTGTGCTCTGCAGTTCCATTCCGGCCTAACGCCCCCGCGCTGACCCCTTCCCGTCTCTCCCAGCAGAGAAGGTCGACGTCCTGGCCGGCTCCTCCAAGCTCAAGGGTTTCTCCTCGTCGGAGTCGGAATCCAGCAGCGAGTCCAGCTCCTCGGACAGCGACGAGTCGGACTCAGGTTAGCGCTTCCCGCCCTTCCCGACCTTCTCCGGACAAATAAACTCGATTTTAGTCCTGCCTCCGCCGTCACTTCTTCTTTCGGGAAAGCTCCTCCTGCCCCCAATCCGGGATTTTCTCCGGAGTTGTTTTTTCCTGTCGTTCCCTGGACTTGGTGGAGCGGGATTGGCGTTTTTTGGGGGGGGGGGGAAAAGTGGGATTTTCCAAAAGAAACGTTGGCTCAAAGTGGAGGAGATGGGATTTACCGGAGGGAACGCGATTTCGTGGAGAAAATGGGATTTTTGGGGGAAAAGTTAAAAAAATGGGGAGAAAATGGGGGTTTGTGCAGGGAAAGATGGAAGGAATGGGATTGGGGGGATCCAAAAAGAGGCAGGAAGGGGGATTTTGTGGAGAAAAGAACGGAGGAAAGGGGATTTTATGGATAAAGATGGGGAAGGAGGAGATTTGGTGGAGAAAAATGGAGGAAAAATGGGGTTTTATGGCAAAAAATAGATGGAGAAAAGGGGATTTTATGGATAAAAATGGAGGAAATGGGGTTTCTGGAGAAAAAGATGAAGAAAAGGGGATTTGATGGAGAAAAATGGAGGAAATGGGGTTTTATGGCAAAAAAAGGTGGAGAAAAGGGGATTTTATGGATATTAAAAATGGAGGAAATGGGGTTTCTGGAGAAAAAGATGGAGAAAAGGGGATTTGATGGAGAAAAATGGAGGGAATGGGATTTTATAGAGAGAAAAAAAGTGGAGGGAATGGGATTTTATGGAGGAGATGGGATTTTTATGGAGGAAAAATGGAAGTGGAATTTTATGGAGGAAAAAGATGGAGAAAAGGGGATTTTATGGATATTAAAAATGGAGGAAATGGGATTTATGGAGAAAAAGATGGAGAAAAGGGGATTTGATGGAGAAAAATGGAGGAAATGGGGTTTTATGGCAAAAAAAGGTGGAGAAAAGGGGATTTTATGGATATTAAAAATGGAGGAAATGGGGTTTCTGGAGAAAAAGATGGAGAAAAGGGGATTTGATGGAGAAAAATAGAGGAAATGGGGTTTTATGGCAAAAAAAAGATGGAGAAAAGGGGATTTTATGGATAAAAATAGAAGAAATGGCATTTATGGAGAAAAAGATGGAGAAAAGGGGATTTGATGGATAAAAATGGAGGGAATGGGATTTTATAGAGAGAAAAAAAGTGGAGGGAATGGGATTTTATGGAGGAGATGGGATTTTTATGGAGGAAAAATGGAAGTGGAATTTTATGGAGGAAAAAGATGGAGAAAAGGGGATTTTATGGATATTAAAAATGGAGGAAATGGGATTTATGGAGAAAAAGATGGAGAAAAGGGGATTTTATGGAGAAAAATGGAGGAAATGGGGTTTTATGGCAAAAAAAAGGTGGAGAAAAGGGGATTTTATGGATAAAAATAGAAGAAATGGCATTTATAGAGAAAAAGATGGAGAAAAGGGGATTTGATGGATAAAAATGGAGGGAATGGGATTTTATAGAGAGAAAAAAAGTGGACGGAATGGGATTTTATGGAGGAGATGGGATTTTATGGAGGAAAAATGGAAGTGGAATTTTATGGAGGAAAAAGATGGAGAAAAGGGGATTTTAAGGATTTTAAAAATGGAGGGAACGGGATTTTAGGGATAAATCCCTTTTGATTTTACGGCACCGGGCGGATTCGGGATCTGGGATCTGGAGGAAAAATGGATTCGGGGGGAATTGGAAATCCCGAGTCCCCGGCGTCGCCGCCTGCGCCTCCCTCGCGCCGCCGTCGGGGTGAAATCCCGATTTTTCCTTCTTCTTATCCCGAATTTTCCCAATTCCCGCTTTTCCCTCGCGCCCCTCCCCGCCCTGGGTTTGGGATTTGCCGTCGCCTCCCGCTGGATTTGTCCCCATCCCGAAATCCGAGGTTGAGCCGGGCTTAACTCCAGGAAAGGGGAAGGGTTTGGGGGCTGCAGTGTTGGAGAATCCCATGGAAACATTCGGGATCGGATTCCGGAGCGGAGAGGGAGCAGAAATCCCAAATAAAATGAAATAATCCCAAAGAAACCAGGATTGAGCCAGATCTGGTGGCGCTTCCCGGCGATTTTCCGGGATAAAGCCAGAATTAGGGATCTCAGAACACTGGGATGAACTTTTCAGGAAAAGTTGAAGGAGTTTTCCATAAATTTGAGGGGTTTTGGAGGAGGTTGAAAGGTTTTGTTGGAATTTTTAGACCTGACTTAGGAATGGGAAAATCCTGGGATTTGGTGCTGAATTCTTCCCAGGAGTGAAACTCCCTGGGTTTATCCTTTAAATCCCATTTTTATCGGATTTTCCAGCAGAATTTACGGGATTGGGCTCATCCCAAATCCAGAGCCCCAATCCCATCCCATAAAATTCCTCCTCCAAACCCATCCTAATCCCAAAATTGATTGAAAATCCTTTTTTCCCCCCAAATCCGATGGCGGATCCTCATTGGGATGAGGTGTGGGATGATCCCAGCAATCCGAAAATCTGGGAATTTTCAGCACAGGCCGATGCCAAACACTCCTTGTGCCAATAAAAACCCGGGAAAGGCCAAAATCTCGGAGCCGCTCCTGATCTGGCTTCCCAAACGACGGAAAAAGCTCTTTTTTAGGGAATTTTTCCCCAAAAAGTGGTGGTTGGAAGCAGGAAAACCTGGGAAAGGCTTTTTGTGGGATGAATTTTAACTCCAAATCACCAAATCCAGATTTTTTCCCCCAAAAACCTGGATCTGCCCCAAATATTTTCCTAAAATCCATTGGTTTTTTGCTGCTTTTTCCCAGATTTCTCAGCTTTGGAAGCACCAATTCCTTCCTCCCCCAAAATCCTGGAAAATTGGATCCGTTGGATCTTTTGAAACAATAAAAGCAATAAAAGGACTCCCAAAATCCACTTTTTCCATGGAATTTTAAGCCAGGATGTTGGGATCGGATCCGTCCGTCGGCGTTTCGCTGTTTGGGTGGGAATTAAATCAGGATTTGGGGGGAAATTTGGGAAAAATCCCATAAATCCACGCGGCCACGCCCAGGTTTGACCTTTCCGCCCCGGAATCATCTGGGAATGATTTTTCCAGGTGGAAAAGTGGATTTTATCCGCACGGATTCGGCCTTGAAGGTTCAGCCGGGGGTTGGGATCTCCAGAATCCGGGAGGATCCTTCTGGAAACGCGATTCCGACCGGGACCCAGCAGCTGGGAGTGAAGGTTTGGGATCGTCCTTGGGATCTCCAGAATTCCAGGAGGATCCTTCAGGACCAGAAAATTCCAGCTGGGATCCACCCATCGGCCTCAGCAACGCTGGAGGTTCCTCCTTGGGTTGGGATCTCCGGCATCTCCATGGGACACCACGATTCCGAGTGGGATCAGCGACCGGCGATGAGGGTTGGGATCTCCAGAATTCCAGGAGGATCCTTCCGGAAGCGCGATTCCAACTGGGATCAGCGACCGGCGCTGGACGTTGGGATCATCCTTGGGTTGGAATCTTTGGAATCTCCATCTGGACCTCGTGATTCCAACTGGGATCCAACATCCGGTGATGAGGGTTGGGATCTCCACAATTCCAGGAGGATCCTTCCAGAAGTG
Source organism: Cyanocitta stelleri (assembly GCA_026167965.1). NCBI lineage: Eukaryota > Metazoa > Chordata > Aves > Passeriformes > Corvidae > Cyanocitta > Cyanocitta stelleri. The sequence continues at coordinate 47,409 of JANXIP010000215.1, read as the reverse complement.
CGATTCCGACTGGGATCAGCGACCGGCGCTGGACGTTGGGATCATCCTTGGGTTGGAATCCCTGGAATCTCCGTCTGGATCTCGCAATTCCGACTGGGACCTGACATCCAATGCTGGAGGTTTGGGATCGTCCTTGGGATCTCCAGAATTCCAGGAGGATCCTTCCAGAAGTGTGATTCCAACTGGGATCAACAACCGGTGATGGATGTTGGGATCGTCCTTGGGATCTCCAGAATTCCAGGAGGATCCTTCAGGACCAGGAAATTCCAACTGGGATCCAACATCCGGCAATGAGGGTTGGGATCTCCAGAATTCCAGGAGGATCCTTCCAGAAGTGCGATTCCGACTGGGATCAGCGACCGGCGCTGGACGTTGGGATCATCCTTGGGTGGGAATCTTTGGAATCTCCGTCTGGACCTCGCGATTCCGACTGGGACCTGACATCCAATGCTGGAGGTTTGGGATCGTCCTTGGGATCTCCAGAATTCCAGGAGGATCCTTCCGGAAGTGTGATTCCAACTGGGATCAACAACCGGCGATGGATGTTGGGATCGTCCTTGGGATCTTCCGAATTCCAGGAGGATCCTTCAGGACCAGGAAATTCCAACTGGGATCCACCCATCGGCCTCAGCAACGCTGGAGGTTCCTCCTTGGGTTGGAATCCCTGGAATTTCCATCTGGATCTCGCGATTCCGACTGGGACCTGACATCCGGCGCTGGAGGTTTGGGATCGTCCTTGGGATCGCCACAATTCCAGGAGGATCCTTCCGGAAGTGTGATTCCAACTGGGATCAACAACCAGCGATGGATGTTGGGATCGTCCTTGGGATCTTCAGAATTCCAGGAGGATCCTTCAGGACCAGGAAATTCCAACTGGGATCCAACATCCGGTGATGAGGGTTGGGATCTCCATAATTCCAGGAGGATCCTTCCAGAAGTGCGATTCCAACTGGGATCAACAACCGGCGCTGGACGTTGGGATCATCCTTGGGTGGGAATCTTTGGAATCTCTGTCTGGACCTCGTGGTTCTGACTGGGACCTGACATCCGGCGCTGGAGGTTTGGGATCGTCCTTGGGATCTCCAGAATTCCAGGAGGATCCTTCAGGACCAGAAAATTCCAGCTGGGATCCACCCATCGGCCTCAGCAACGCTGGAGGTTCCTCCTTGGGTTGGAATCCCTGGAATTTCCATCTGGATCTCGCGATTCCGACTGGGACCTGACATCCGGCGCTGGAGGTTTGGGATCGTCCTTGGGATCTCCAGAATTCCAGGAGGATCCTTCCAGAAGTGCGATTCCAACTGGGATCAGCGACCGGCGCTGGACGTTGGGATCATCCTTGGGTTGGAATCCCTGGAATCTCTGTCTGGACCTCGCGATTCCGACTGGGACCTGACATCCAATGCTGGAGGTTTGGGATCGTCCTTGGGATCTCCACAATTCCAGGAGGATCCTTCCGGAAGTGTGATTCCAACTGGGATCAACAACCGGCGATGGATGTTGGGATCGTCCTTGGGATCTCCAGAATTCCAGGAGGATCCTTCAGGACCAGGAAATTCCAGCTGGGATCCAACATCCAGTGATGAGGGTTGGGATCTCCAGAATTCCAGGAGGATCCTTCCTGGAAGCGCGATTCCAACTGGGATCAGCGACCGGCGCTGGACGTTGGGATCGTCCTTGGGTTGGAATCTTTGGAATCTCTGTCTGGACCTCGCGATTCCAACTGGGACCTGACATCCGGCGCTGGAGGTTTGGGATCGTCCTTGGGATCTCCAGAATTCCAGGAGGATCCTTCAGGACCAGAAAATTCCAGCTGGGATCCACCCATCGGCCTCAGCAACGCTGGAGGTTCCTCCTTGGGTTGGAATCCCTGGAATTTCCATCTGGATCTCGCGATTCCGACTGGGACCTGACATCCGATGCTGGAGGTTTGGGATCGTCCTTGGGATCTCCAGAATTCCCGGAGGATCCTTCCGGAAGTGTGATTCCAACTGGGATCAACAACCGGCGATGGACGTTGGGATCATCCTTGGGATCTTCCGAATTCCAGGAGGATCCTTCAAGACCAGGAAATTCCAGCTGGGATCCAACATCCGGCAATGAGGGTTGGAATCTCCACAATCCGGGAGGATCCTTCCAGAAGTGTGATTCCAACTGGGATCAACAACCGGTGATGGATGTTGGGATCGTCCTTGGGATCTTCCGAATTCCAGGAGGATCCTTCAGGACCAGGAAATTCCAACTGGGATCCAACATCCGGTGATGAGGGTTGGGATCTCCACAATTCCAGGAGGATCCTTCCGGAAGCGCGATTCCAACTGGGCTCAGCAACCGGTGCTGGACGTTGGGATCATCCTTGGGTTGGAATCCCTGGGATCTCCATCTGGACCTCGTGGTTCTGACTGGGACCTGACATCCAATGCTGGAGGTTTGGGATCATCCTTGGGATCGCCACAATTCCAGGAGGATCCTTCCGGAAGCGCGATTCCAGCTGGGATCAACAACCGGCGATGGACGTTGGGATCATCCTTGGGTTGGAATCCCTGGAATCTCCGTCTGGACCTCACGATTCCAACTGGGACCTGACAGTCGGCGATGAATTTTGGGATCATCCTCGTGGTCCAACCGGAGCAGCTCCAAATCCCACCCAAAATCCCGGCCAAGGGACTTTTTGGGAATTCAATCCTGGATTATTATCCCCGGTTTTCTCTTCTTCCCACCCAACACCCGGAATTCCGACCGATTTTGGGGTTTCTTCACCGTTCCGTGGTGATCCAGTGGGATGGAAACTCATCGGGATCTGAAAATCTGGGAATTCTGAGCCATGGAAACCCATCGGGATCTGAAAATGTGGGAATTTGAGGCCGTGGATGCCCATCCCAATCCATGGAAACCCCTTGGGAGTCGTGGATGGCCGTCAGGATCCAGGGGAACCCATCGGGATCTGAAAATCTGGGAATTCTGAGCCATGGAAACCCATCGGGATCTGAAAACGTGGGAATTGGAAGAGCTGAAAATCTGGGAATTCTGAGCCATGGAAACCCACCTGGATCAGATTTTCTCATCTCCCATTCCCAGCCATTTCCTGTTGGAATTTTTTCCCAAAAAACTCCATTTTTTACCAGCTTTGTCCTCAGAATATTCCAAAGGTCGATCCCGGCTCCGGTGCCGATCCCGGGCGTTGGTGCTGCCTTCAATAAAGGAAATTTATGGGATCTAAATGGGAAATTTATGGAATTCCTTCAGTTTTGGGAGGGATTGATGGGAAAATCCCGGCGGGGTCCCGATCCCGGAGAATCGGGGAAGTTTCTCCACCTCAGAATCCTCCCGGGGGGGGTTTTATCCATGGAATTCTGCCGAGTTCATCCCAGAAAATGCCACGAATCCGATGCCGTGGGAATTCCAGGCTCGGATAACGGGGCTTGGACGATGGCCTTGGTTAATTCCGCGTTCCCTGGGGAGGAAATCCCGGGAAAAATCCCTCCCCAAATGCCAACTTCCAATCAGGGCGGGTTTGGAGCTCATCCCGTGGGAATGGGATGCGGATTTGGGGATGGGAAATTGCTGCCTTTGGGATGTTTGATCCCTGATTTTTTTTTATCTTGGGAATTTTTGATCGTGGGGATTCTCGATCCCGGATTTTTTCAGCACCAGGAATTGAATCCCTGATTGGTGTTTTTATTATTTGAGGGATATTTGATCCCTATGTTTTGATTTTACGGATATTTGATCTCTGGGATTTTTTTATTTTAGGGATATTTGATCCCTGGTTTCTTTAATTTTAGGGATATTTGATCCCTGGTTTTTGATTTTAGGGATATTTGATCCCTGTTTTTGATTTTAGGGATATTTGATCTCTGGGTTTTTTTTATTTTAGGGATATTTGATCCCTGGTTTTTGATTTTAGGGATATTTGATCCCTATGTTTTGATTTTAGGGATATTTGATCTCTGGGGTTTTTTTATTTTAGGGATATTTGATCCCTGTTTTTTTTAATCCACATTCCTAATTTTTTTAATCACCAGGAATTTAATCCCTGATTTTCTTTTATTTTAGGAATTTTTAATCCTTGAGTTTTTTCTCTCCAGGATATTTAATCCCTCATTTTTTTTACCACTGGAATATTTAAGCCCCGATTTCTTTTGTTTTAGGAATATTTGATCCCTGATCTTTTTATCCGTGGGATATTTTGATATCCAGGGGTTTTTTTAATCCCTCCTGCCGAGAATCCGGCTCCGGATCTCCCCTCCGGACCCGCGGCGTTCCCGGGATTCCCGAGCCTACTCAATCCATGGATTTTCTTGGATCTTTTTCCAGCAATTTTCCCTCCTTTTTCTGGTGGCAAAAACCCCGATCCCCGATCCCAGCAATCCCTGGGGGATTCCGGCCCCATCCCCGATCGGGTTCATCCGGTGCCGTTCCCGAATTAATTTTTTTTCTCTTCCCGTTTTTTTTTTTTGGCAGAAATGGCGCCGAAATTGAAGAAAAAAGGGCACTCGGGGCGGGAGCAGAAAAAGGTAGGAATGGGATGGGGATGGGGAGTGGGGTGGGATCCATGGGATGGGATGGGATCCATGGGTTGGGATTAGGATGAGATCCATGGGTTGGGATGGGACCCATGGATTGGATTGGGATGGGACCCATGGATTGGGATTGGATCCATGGGTTGTGATGGGATCCATGGGTTGGGATGGGACCCATGGGTTGGGATTGGATCCATGGGTTGGGATGGGATCCATGGGTTGGGATGGGACCCATGGATTGGGATTGGATCCATGGATTGGGATTGGATCCATGGGTTGGGATGGGATCCATGGATTGGGATGGGATCCATGGATTGGGATTGGATCCATGGGTTGGGATGGGATCCATGGATTGGGATGGGATCCATGGGTTGGGATGGGACCCAGGGATTGGGATTGGATCCATAAATTGGGATGAGATCCATGGGTTGGGATGGGATCCATGGATTGGGATCGGATCCATAAATTGGGATGGGATCCATGGGTTGGGAATGGGATCCATGGGTTGGGATTGGATCCATGGATTGGGATGGGATCCATGGGTTGGGATTGGATCCATGGATTGGATCAGGGTAGGATCAATGGATTGGGTTGGCATTGGATCCATGGATCGGGATAGGATCAATGGATTGGGATTGGGATGGGATCCATGGGTTGGAATGAGATCCATGGGTTGGATTGGGTTGGGATCCATGCATTGGGATGGGATCCATGGATTGGGATGGGATCCATGGGTCGGATCGGGATGGGATCCATGGATTGGGTTGGTATTGGATCCATGGATCGGGATGGGATCCATGGATTTGGGTTGACATTGGATCCATGGATCAGGATGGGATCCATGGATTTGGGTTGGTTATTTTGATGACCCAGAAGGACATTTTGGTGACCAAAACCCTGTTTTGATGACCCAAAAGGACACTTAGACAACGAAAACCCCATTTTGATGATCCAAAAGGACACTTAGATGCCCAAAACCCCATTTTGATGATCCAAAAGGACACTTAGATGCCCAAAACCCCATTTTGATGAACCAAAACCCCATTTTGATGACCCAAAAGGACACTTAGACAATGAAAACCCCATTTTGATGATCCAAAAGGACACTTAGATGCCCAAAACCCCATTTTGATGATCCAAAAGGACACTTAGATGCCCAAAACCCCATTTTGATGACCCAAAACCCCATTTTGATGACCCAAAAGGACACTTAGACAACCAAAACCGCATTTTGATGCCCCAAGAGCTCGTTCCAATACCCAAACCCCCATCCCACCTCTAACTCCTCCCTCTTCCCCCCAGCACCACCACCACCACCACCAACCGGCGCCGGCACCGCCGCAACCTCCTCCGGCGCCGCCTCAGCCCGTCCCGCAAGCGCTGCAGCCGCCGCAGCCGCCGCCCGTCCCGCAGCCCGCGGCGCCCCTGAAGGCGTCGCCGCCGCCGCCGCCCTTCGTCCCCGCCCAGGTGCCCGTCCTGGAGCACCCCTTGCCGGGGACCATGTTCGACACCATGGCCCATTTCGGCCAACCCATCCTGCACCTGCCCCAGCCCGAGCTGCCCCCGCCCCACCTGCCCCCGGCGCCCGAGCACAGCACCCCCCCCCACCTCAACCAGCACGTGGTGTCTCCTCCAGGTGAGCGCCGGCGCGGGCTGGGGTCTCCTGGAGGGGGAGGGGGTGGCGGTGGGGGGAGGAGAAGGGAGGTTCTTGGCACTCGATGACGGTGCTGGTGCCACCACAGCCTTGCCGGGACGTCCCGACGCGTGGTTCTGCCTGACGAGGAAGGGGATGGTGGTGGCGTGGGGTTGGGTTGGTTGGCTCTCCATGTCCAACGTGGTCTTGTTGGGATGTCCCAACATGGCAGAGGGCAAGGACAGTGGTGGGGGGAGGAGAAGGGAGGTTCTTGGCACTCCATGACGGTGCCGGTGCCACCACGGCCTCGCCGGGACGTCCCAACGCGTGGTTCTCCCTGACGAGGAAGAGGGTGGTGGTGGGGTGGGGTTGGTTGGCTCTCCATGTCCAACGTGGTCTTGTTGGGAGGTCCCAACATGGCAGAGGGCAAGGACAATGGTGGGGGTAGGAGAAGGGAGGTTCTTGGCCCTCCATGACGGTGCCGGTGCCACCACAGCCTCACCGGGACGTCCCGACGCGTGGTTCTGCCTGACGAGGAAGAGGGTGGTGGTGGTGTGGGGTTGGTTGGCTCTCCATGTCCAACGTGGTCTTGTTGGGAGGTCCCAACGTGGCAGAGGGAGAGGATGGCAGTGGGTGGGGGAGAAGGGAGGTCCTTGGCTCTTGGTGGTGTCATCCCGACGTCCCAGAGGATGAGGAGGGTGTTGGGTGGGGTTGGTTCCTCCTGGGAGGTTCTTCACTCTTGATGTTCGTCGTGGTCTTGTTGAGATGTCCCAACATCCCCGAGGGAGAGGACGGGGTCGGGTGGGACTGGGGGGTGACGGACAAAGCCCCGGAAGTTCTCCCGACCTCGCTGCCGTGGCCTTCCTGGGACATCCCAACGTCCAGAGGGAGAGGACGGGGTTGGGTGGGGTTGGCTCCTCCTGGAGGGTGATGGGATGGGACAGTGGGTGCTGGGTGATCCCGTGGGAGCTCTCCTGATCTCAGCCCCGTGTCCTTCCCGGGACACCCCCAGAGGAGGAGGATGGGGTCGGGTGGGGTTTGGGGGTGATGGAGCACCCCATGGGAGCTCTCCCATCTCAGCCCCGTGTCCTTCCTGGGACACCCCAGAGAACAAGGACGGTGTTGGGTGGGGTTTGGGGGTGCTGGGTGATCCCATGGGAGCTCTCCCATCTCCGCCGTGTCCTGGGACATCCCAGAGGATGAGGATGGGGTTGGGTGGGGTTTGGGGGTGCTGGGTGATCCCATGGGAGCTC
>JANXIP010000215.1:0-35000 GCA_026167965.1 Cyanocitta stelleri | reverse complement strand
AGGCCATCTTGGGGTCCCTCAGGACCATCTTGGGCTTCTTTGGGGCCATTTTGGGGTCCCTCAGGACCATCTTGGGGTTCTTTGAGGCCATTTTGGGGTCCCTCAGGACCATCTTGGGGTTCTTTGAGGCCATATTGGGGTCCCTCAGGACCGCCTTGGGGTTCTTTGAGGCCATATTGGGGTCCCTCAGGACCATCTTGGGCTTCTTTGGGGCCATTTTGGGGTCCCTCAGGACCACCTTGGGCTTCTTTGAGGCCATTTTGGGGTCCCTCAGGACCATCTTGGGCTTCTTTGGGGCCATTTTGGGGTCCCTCAGGACCACCTTGGGCTTCTTTGAGGCCATATTGGGGTCCCTCAGGACCATCTTGGGCTTCTTTGGGGCCATTTTGGGGTCCCTCAGGACCATCTTGGGCTTTTTTGAGGCCATTTTGGGGTCCCTCAGGACCATCTTGGGCTTCTTTGAGGCCATTTTGGGGTCCCTCAGGACCAACTCGAGGTTCTTTGAGGCCATTTTGGGGTCCCTCAGGACCATCTTGGGGTTCTTTGAGGCCATTTTGGGGTCCCTCAGGACCACCTTGGGCTTCTTTGAGGCCATTTTGGGGTCCCTCAGGACCACCTTGGGCTTCTTTGAGGCCATTTTGGGGTCCCTCAGGACCATCTTGGGGTTCTTTGAGGCCATTTTGGGGTCCCTCAGGACCATCTTGGGGTTCTTTGAGGCCATTTTGGGGTCCCTCAGGGCCATCCCGATGTTCTTTGAGGCCATTTCGGGGTCCCTCAGGACCACCTTGGGGTTCTTTGAGGCCATTTTGGGGTCCCTCAGGACCATCTTGGGCTTCTTTGAGGCCATCTTGGGGTCCCTCAGGACCATCTTGGGGTTCTTTGAGGCCATTTTGGGGTCCCTCAGGACCACCTTGGGGTTCTTTGAGGCCATTTTGGGGTCCCTCAGGACCACCTTGGGGTTCTTTGAGGCCATCTTGGGGTCCCTCAGGACCATCTTGGGGTTCTTTGAGGCCATTTTGGGGTCCCTCAGGACCAACTCGAGGTTCTTTGAGGCCATCTTGGGGTCCCTCAGGGTCCCTCAGGGCCATCCCGATGTTCTTTGAGGCCATTTTGGGGTCCCTCAGGACCATCTTGGGCTTCTTTGAGGCCATTTTGGGATCCTTCAGGACCATCTTGGGCTTCTTTGAGGCCATTTTGGGGTCCCTCAGGACCAACTCGAGGTTCTTTGAGGCCATTTTGGGGTCCCTCAGGACCAACCCGAGGTTCTTTGGGGCCATTTTGGGGTCCCTCAGGACCATCTTGGGCTTCTTTGGGGCCATTTTGGGATCCTTCAGGACCAACCCAGTGTTCTTTGAGGCCATTTTGGGATCTCTCAGGGCCACCTTGGGGATCCTTTGAGGTTATCCCAGGATCTTTCCGGGGCCGTGCCAGGCTCCCTCGGGGCGGGCGGCGGGCCGGGGCCGCGGTGCCGGCGCGGTGCCGAGGCGGCGCCGGCGCGGTGACGACGCTGACTGACCGGTGCCCCCCCCCCATTGCAGGTCACCTGCGGGAAGCCCCTTCCCCTCTCATGATGCCTTCCCCACAGATGCCGCCGTTCCAGGGCCTCGTGCCTCAGTCGCCCCCTCAGCAAAACATCCAGCCAAAAAAACAGGTGCCACGGCGGGAACGGGGGATTTGGGGAGCGGGGCTGGGGGGGGGAGCCGAGGCCGCGGCGCCGGAGCGGTGCCGAGAGAGGGCGGGATCGACATCCGGCCCCACAAACAGGTGAAACAGCGGGGATTTGGGGTTGGGAGCAGGGTTAGGATTGGGGTTAGGATTGGGGTTAGGATCGGGGTTAGGATTGGGGTTAGGACTGGGGTTAGGATCGGGGTTAGGACTGGGGTTAGGATCAGGGTTAGGATCGGGGTCAGCGCTCACAGAGGCGCTGGTAAGGTTCTGAGAGAGGTCGGGATCGGGATCGACATCCGGCCCCACAAACAGGCGAAACAGCGGGGATTTGGGGTTGGGATCAGGGTTAGGATTGGGGTTAGGATTGGGATCAGCGCTTACAGAGGTGCTGGAATGGTTCGGAGAGAGGGCGGGATCGACATCCGGCCCCACAAACAGGTGAAACAGCCGGGATTTGGGGATTTGGGGTTGGGATCGGGGTCAGGATCGGGGTTAGGATCGGGGTTAGGATTGGGGTTAGGATTGGGGTTAGGACTGGGGTTAGGACTGGGGTTAGGATCGGGGTTAGGATTGGGATCAGCGCTTACAGAGGTGCTGGAATGGTTCGGAGAGAGGGCGGGATCGACATCCGGCCCCACAAACAGGTGAAACAGCGGGGATTTGGGGATTTGGGGTTGGGATCGGGGTCGGGATCGGGGTTAGGATTGGGGTTAGGATCGGGGTTAGGATTGGGGTTAGGACTGGGGTTAGGATTGGGGTTAGGATCGGGGTTAGGATCGGGGTTAGGATCAGGGTTAGGATTGGGGTTAGGATTGGGGTTAGGATCGGGGTTAGGATTGGGGTTAGGATCGGGGTTAGGATCGGGGTTAGGACTGGGGTTAGGATCAGGGTTAGGATCGGGGTCAGCGCTCACAGAGGCGCTGGTAAGGTTCTGAGAGAGGTCGGAATCGGGATCGACATCCGGCCCCACAAACAGGTGAAACAGCGGGGATTTGGGGATTTGGGGTTGGGATCGGGGTCAGGATCGGGGTTAGGATCGGGGTTAGGATTGGGGTTAGGACTGGGGTTAGGACTGGGGTTAGGATCGGGGTTAGGATTGGGGTTAGGATCGGGATCAGCGCTCACAGAGGCGCTGGAAAGGTTCTGAGAGAGGTCGGGATGGGGATCGACATCCGGCCCCACAAACAGGTGAAACAGCGGGGATTTGGGGATTTGGGGTTGGGAGCAGGGTCGGGATCGGGGTTAGGATTGGGGTTAGGATTGGGGTTAGGACTGGGGTTAGGATTGGGGTTAGGATCGGGGTTAGGATTGGGGTTAGGATTGGGGTTAGGACTGGGGTTAGGATTGGGGTTAGGATTGGGGTTAGGACTGGGGTTAGGATTGGGGTTAGGATCGGGGTTAGGATCGGGGTTAGGATCGGGGTTAGGATTGGGGTTAGGACTGGGGTTAGGATCGGGGTTAGGATTGGGGTTAGGATTGGGGTTAGGACTGGGGTTAGGATTGGGGTTAGGATTGGGGTTAGGACTGGGGTTAGGATTGGGGTTAGGATCGGGGTTAGGATTGGGGTTAGGATTGGGGTTAGGATCGGGGTTAGGATTGGGGTTAGGATTGGGGTTACGATTGGGATCAGCGCTCACAGAGGTGCTGGTAAGGTTCTGAGAGAGGTCGGGATCGGGATCGACATCCGGCCCCACAAACAGGTGAAACAGCGGGGATTTGGGGTTGGGAGCAGGGTTAGGATTGGGGTTAGGATTGGGATCAGCGCTTACAGAGGCGCTGGAAAGGTTCGGAGAGAGGTCAGGATCGACATCCGGCCCCAGAAATGGGTGAAACAGCGGGGATTTGGGGATTTGGGGTTGGGAGCGGGGTCGGGATCGGGGTTAGGATTGGGGTTAGTACTGGGGTTAGGATCGGGGCTAGTACTGGGGTTAGGATCGGGGCTAGTACTGGGGTTAGGATTGGGGTTAGGATCGGGGCTAGTACTGGGGTTAGGATCGGGGTTAGGGTCGGGGTTAGGATCGGGGTTGGTACTGGGGTTAGGATCGGGGTTAGGATTGGGGTTGGTACTGGGGTTAGGATCGGGGTTAGGATCAGGGTTAGGATTGGGGTTAGCACTGGGGTTAGGATCGGGGTTAGGATCGGGGTTAGGATCAGGGTTAGGATTGGGGTTAGCAGTGGGGTTAGGATCAGGGTTAGGATTGGGGTTAGCACTGGGGTTAGGATTGGGGTTAGTACTGGGGTTAGGATCGGGGTTAGGATCGGAGTTGGTATTGGGGTTAGGATCGGGGTTAGGATTGGGGTTAGGATCGGGGTTGGTATTGGGGTTAGGATCGGGGTTAGGATCGGGGTTGGTATTGGGGTTAGGATCGGGGTTAGGATTGGGATCAGCGCTCACAGCAGAGGCGCTGGAAAGGTTCGGAGAGAGGTCGGGATCGGGATCGACATCCGGCCCCAGAAATGGGTGAAACAGCGGGGATTTGGGGATTTGGGATTGGGAGCGGGGTCGGGATCCGGGAGGAAGAGGAGGAGGAGGAGGAAGAGGGTCGGGGTGTCCGGGCTGGGATTTCCCACAGGAGGTGAGAGGCAGGGTTTGGATGAGGATCGGGATCGGGATCGGGGTCGGGATTGGGATTGGGGTCAGGATCAGGATTGGGGTCAGGATCGGGATTGGGGTCGGGATTGGGATTGGGGTCAGGATCGGGATTGGGGTCGGGATCGGGATTGGGGTCAGGATCGGGATTGGGGTCGGGATCGGGATTGGGGTCGGGATCGGGATTGGGGTCGGGATTGGGATTGGGGTCAGGATCGGGATTGGGGTCAGGATCGGGATTGGGGTCGGGATCGGGATTGGGGTCAGGGTCGGGATTGGGGTCGGGATCGGGATTGGGGTCAGGATCGGGATTGGGGTCAGGATCGGGATTGGGGTAAGGGAGAAGAGGAGGAGGAGGAGGGTTGGGGTCTCCGGGCAGATCCTGAGCTGGGATTTGCTGCAGGAGATGAGAGCTGGGGTCGGGATTGGGGTCGGGATTGGGATTGGGGTCGGGATCAGGGTCAGGATCAGGATTGGGGGTCGGGATCAGGGTCAGTGTGAAGGAATGGGATGGAGGTGCCTGGGTGGATCCTGATCCCAGATTTCCCATGGCAGGAGTCGTAAGCGGCCTCGGGATTGGGATTGGGGTCAGGATTGGGGTTTTTGGGATGGATCCTGATCCCAGATTTCCCATGGCAGGAGTTGTAAGCGGCCTCGGGATTGGGATTGGGGTCAGGATTGGGGTTTTTGGGATGGATCCTGATCCCAGATTTCCTATGGCAGGAGCTGCAAGTGGGATCGGTATTGGGGTCGGGATTGGGGTCAGGATTGGGGTTTTTGGGATGGATCCTGATCCCAGATTTCCCACAAGAGCTGCAAGCAGCCTTGGGATTGGGATCAGGGTTTTTGGGATGGATCCTGAGCCCGGATTTCCTATGGCAGGAGCTGCGAGTGGGATGGGGGTTTTTGGGGTCGGGATGGGAGTTTTTGGGGTCAGGATTGGGGTCGGGATTGGGGTTTTTGGGGTCAGGATTGGGGTTTTTGGGGTGCATCCTGACCCCGAGTTTCCCGTGGCAGGAGCTGCGAGCGGGATTGGGGAATTTTGGGGTCGGATTTGGGGTTTTTGGGGTCGGATTTGGGGTTTTTGGGGTGCATCCTGAGCCTGAGTTTCCCGTGGCAGGAGCTGCGAGCGGGATGGGGGTTTTTGGGGTCGGAATTGGGGTTTTTGGGGTTTTTGGGGTCGGATTTGGGGTTTTTGGGGTCAGAATTGGGGTTTTGGGGTGCATCCTGACCCCGAGTTTCCCGTGCCAGGAGCTGCGAGCGGGATGGGGGTTTTTGGGGTCGGAATTGGGGTTTTTGGGGTCAGGATTGGGTTTTTGGGGTCGGATTTGGGGTTTTTGGGGTCAGGATTGGGATTTTGGGGTCAGGATTGGGGTTTTTGGGGTGCATCCTGAGCCCGAGTTTCCCGTGGCAGGAGCTGCGAGCGGGATGGGGGTTTTTGGGGTCGGATTTGGGGTTTTTGGGGTCAGGATGGGGTTTTTGGTGTCGGATTTGGGGTTTTTGGGGTCAGGATGGGGTTTTTGGTGTCGGATTTGGGGTTTTTGGGGTCAGAATTGGGGTTTTTGGGGTCGGATTTGGGGTTTTTGGGGTGCATCCTGACCCTGAGTTTACCGTGGCAGGAGCTGCGAGCGGGATGGGGTTTTTGGGGTCAGGATGGGGTTTTTGGGGTCGGAATCGGGGTTTTTGGTGTCGGATTTGGGGTTTTTGGGGTCGGAATTGGGGTTTTTGGGGTCGGATTTGGGGGTTTTTGGGGTGCATCCTGAGCCCGAGTTTCCCGTGGCAGGAGCTGCGAGGGGGATGGGGTTTTTTGGGGTCAGGATTGGGGTTTTTGGGGTCAGGATGGGGTTTTTGGGGTCGGATTTGGGGTTTTTGGGGTCAGGATTGGGGTTTTTGGGGTCGGAATTGGGGTTTTTGGGGTCAGGATTGGGTTTTTGGGGTGCATCCTGACCCCGAGTTTCCCGTGGCAGGAGCTGCGAGCGGGATGGGGTTTTTGGGGTCGGATTTGGGGTTTTTTGGGGTCAGGATGGGGTTTTTGGGGTCGGATTTGGGGTTTTTGGGGTCAGGATTGGGGATTTTGGGGTCAGGATTGGGGTTTTTGGGGTGCATCCTGACCCCGAGTTTCCCGTGGCAGGAGCTGCGAGCGGGATGGGGATTTTGGGGTCGGATTTGGGGTTTTTGGGGTCGGAATCGGGGTTTTTGGTGTCGGATTTGGGGTTTTTGGGGTCGGATTTGGGGTTTTTGGGGTCGGAATTGGGGTTTTTGGGGTCGGAATTGGGGTTTTTGGGGTCAGGATTGGGGTTTTTGGGGTCGGAATTGGGGTTTTTGGGGTCGGATTTGGGGTTTTTGGGGTCAGGATGGGGTTTTTGGTGTCGGATTTGGGGTTTTTGGGGTCAGGATGGGGTTTTTGGGGTCGGAATTGGGGTTTTTGGGGTCGGAATTGGGGTTTTTGGGCTCAGGATGGGGTTTTTGGGCTCAGGATTGGGGTTTTTGGGCTCAGGATGGGGTTTTTGGGGTCGGATGGGGTTTTTGGGGTCAGGATTGGGGTTTTTGGGGTCGGATTTGGGGGTTTTGGGGTCGGAATTGGGGTTTTTGGGGTCAGGATTGGGTTTTTGGGGTGCATCCTGACCCCGAGTTTCCCGTGGCAGGAGCTGCGAGCGGGATGGGGGTTTTTGGGGTCGGATTTGGGGTTTTTGGGGTCAGGATGGGGTTTTTGGGGTCAGGATTGGGTTTTTTGGGGTCAGGATTGGGGTTTTTGGGGTGGATCCTGACCCCGAGTTTCCCGTGGCAGGAGCTGCGAGCGGGATGGGGTTTTTGGGGTCGGAATTGGGGTTTTTGGGGTCGGAATTGGGGTTTTTGGTGTCGGATTTGGGTTTGGGGTTTTTGGGGTCAGGATGGGGTTTTTTGGTGTCGGATTTGGGGTTTTTTGGGTCAGGATGGGGTTTTTGGGGTCAGGATGGGGTTTTTGGGGTCGGATTTGGGGTTTTTGGGGTGCATCCTGACCCCGAGTTCCCCGTGGCAGGAGCTGCGAGCGGGGATGGGGTTTTTGGGGTCGGAATTGGGGTTTTTTGGGGTCGGAATTGGGGTTTTTGGTGTCGGATTTGGGGTTTTTGGGGTGAGGATTGGGGTTTTTGGTGTCGGATTTGGGGTTTTTGGGGTCAGGATTTGGGGTTTTTTGGTGTCGGATTTGGGGTTTTTTGGGGTCAGAATTGGGGTTTTGGGGTGCATCCTGACCCCGAGTTTCCCGTGGCAGGAGCTGCGAGCGAGATTGGGGTTTTTGGGGTCGGATTTGGGGTTTTTGGGGTCAGGATGGGGTTTTTGGGGTCGGATTTGGGGTTTTGGGGTCAGGATTGGGGTTTTTGGGGTCAGGATTGGGGATTTTGGGGTCAGGATTGGGGTTTTTGGGGTGCATCCTGAGCCTGAGTTTCCCGTGGCAGGAGCTGCGAGCGGGATGGGGTTTTTTGGGGTCAGGATGGGGTTTTTGGTGTCAGATTTGGGGTTTTTGGGGTCAGGATGGGGTTTTTGGGGTCAGGATGGGGTTTTTTGGGGTCGGAGGAATCGGGGTTTTTGGGGTCGGATTTGGGGTTTTTGGGGTCGGGAATTGGGGTTTTTGGGGTGCATCCTGAGCCCGAGTTTCCCGTGGCAGGAGCTGCGAGCGGGATGGGTTTTTGGGGTCGGATTTGGGGTTTTTGGGGTCGGATTTGGGGTTTTTGGGGTCAGGATTGGGGATTTTGGGGTCAGGATTGGGTTTTTGGGGTGCATCCTGACCCCGAGTTTCCCGTGGCAGGAGCTGCGAGCGGGATGGGGTTTTTGGGGTCGGAATTGGGGTTTTTGGGGTCGGAATTGGGGTTTTTGGGGTGCATCCTGACCCTGAGTTTTCCCGTGGCAGGAGCTGCGAGCGGGATGGGGTTTTTTGGGGTCGGGATTTGGGGTTTTTGTGGGGTCGGAATTGGGGTTTTTGGGGTCAGGATGGGGTTTTTTGGGGTCAGGATTGGGTTTTTGGGGTCGGAATCGGGGTTTTTGGTGTCGGATTTGGGGTTTTTGGGGTCGGATTTGGGGTTTTTGGGGTCAGGATGGGGTTTTTGGGGTCGGATTTGGGGTTTTTGGGGTCAGGATTGGGATTTTGGGGTCAGGATTGGGGTTTTTGGGGTGCATCCTGACCCCGAGTTTCCCGTGGCAGGAGCTGCGAGCGGGATGGGATTTTGGGGTCGGATTTGGGGTTTTTGGGGTCGGAATCGGGGTTTTTGGTGTCGGATTTGGGGTTTTTTGGGGTCGGATTTGGGGTTTTTGGGGTCGGAATTGGGGTTTTTGGGGTCGGAATTGGGGTTTTTGGGGTCAGGATTGGGGATTTTGGGGTCGGAATTGGGGTTTTTGGGGTGCATCCTGAGCCCGAGTTTTCCCGTGGCAGGAGCTGCGAGCGGGATGGGGTTTTTGGGTCGGAATTGGGTTTTTGGGTCGGATTTGGGGTTTTTGGGGTCAGGATGGGGTTTTTGGTGTCGGATTTGGGGTTTTTGGGGTCAGGATGGGGTTTTTGGGGTCGGAATTGGGGTTTTTGGGGTCGGAATTGGGGTTTTTGGGCTCAGGATGGGGTTTTTGGGCTCAGGATTGGGGTTTTTGGGCTCAGGATGGGGTTTTTGGGGTCGGATGGGGTTTTTGGGGTCAGGATTGGGGTTTTTGGGGTCGGATTTGGGCGGTTTTGGGGTCGGAATTGGGGTTTTTGGGGTCAGGATTGGGTTTTTGGGGTGCATCCTGACCCCGAGTTTCCCGTGGCAGGAGCTGCGAGCGGGATGGGGGTTTTTGGGGTCGGATTTGGGGTTTTTTGGGGTCAGGATGGGGTTTTTGGGGTCAGGATTGGGTTTTTTTGGGGTCAGGATTGGGGTTTTTGGGGTGGATCCTGACCCCGAGTTTCCCGTGGCAGGAGCTGCGAGCGGGATGGGGTGTTTTGGGGTCGGAATTGGGGTTTTTGGGGTCGGAATTGGGGTTTTTGGTGTCGGATTTGGGGTTTTTGGGGTCAGGATTTGGGGTTTTTTGGGGTCGGATTTGGGGTTTTTGGGGTCAGGATGGGGTTTTTGGTGTCGGATTTGGGGTTTTTGGGGTCAGGATGGGGTTTTTGGGGTCAGGATGGGGTTTTTGGGGGTCGGATTTGGGGTTTTTGGGGTGCATCCTGACCCCGAGTTCCCCGTGGCAGGAGCTGCGAGCGGGATGGGGTTTTTGGGGTCGGAATTGGGGTTTTTGGGTCGGAATTGGGGTTTTTGGTGTCGGATTTGGGGTTTTTGGGGTCAGGATGGGGTTTTTGGTGTCGGATTTGGGGTTTTTGGGGTCAGGATTTGGGGTTTTTGGGGTCGGATTTGGGGTTTTTGGGGTCAGAATTGGGGGTTTTGGGGTGCATCCTGACCCCGAGTTTCCCGTGGCAGGAGCTGCGAGCGGGATTGGGGTTTTTGGGGTCGGATTTGGGGTTTTTGGGGTCAGGATGGGGTTTTGGTGGGTCGGATTTTGGGTTTTGGGGTCAGGATTGGGTTTTGGGGTCAGGATTGGGGGTTTTTGGGGTCAGGATTGGGGTTTGGGTGGATTGGGGTTGGGTGCATCCTGAGCCTGAGTTTACCGTGGCAGGAGCTGCGAGCGGGATGGGGTTTTTGGGGTCAGGATGGGGTTTTTGGGTCGGAATCGGGGTTTTTGGTGTCGGATTTGGGGTTTTTGGGGTCGGAATTGGGGGTTTTTGGGGTCGGATTTGGGGTTTTTGGGGTGCATCCTGAGCCCGAGTTTCCCGTGGCAGGAGCTGCGAGGGGGATGGGGTTTTTTTGGGGTCAGGATTGGGTTTTTTTGGGGTCAGGATGGGGTTTTTGGGGTCGGAATTGGGGTTTTTGGGGTCAGGATTGGGGTTTTAGGGGTCGGAATTGGGGTTTTTTGGGGTCAGGATTGGGTTTTTGGGGTGCATCCTGACCCCGAGTTTCCCGTGGCAGGAGCTGCGAGCGGGATGGGGTTTTTGGGGTCGGATTTGGGTTTTTGGGGTCAGGATGGGGTTTTTGGGGTCGGATTTGGGGTTTTTGGGGTCAGGATTGGGGATTTTGGGGTCAGGATTGGGGTTTTTGGGGTGCATCCTGACCCCGAGTTTCCCGTGGCAGGAGCTGCGAGCGGGATGGGGTATTTTGGGGTCGGAATTGGGGTTTTTGGGGTCAGGATGGGGTTTTTTGGGGTCAGGATTGGGTTTTTGGGGTCGGAATCGGGGTTTTTGGTGTCGGATTTGGGGTTTTTGGGTCGGATTTGGGGTTTTTGGGTCAGGATGGGTTTTTTGGTGTCGGATTTGGGGTTTTTGGGGTCAGGATTGGGGATTTTGGGGTCAGGATTGGGGTTTTTGGGGTGCATCCTGACCCCGAGTTTCCGTGGCAGGAGCTGCGAGCGGGATGGGGATTTTGGGGTCGGATTTGGGGTTTTTGGGGTCGGAATCGGGGTTTTTGGTGTCGGATTTGGGGTTTTTGGGGTCGGATTTGGGGTTTTTTGGGGTCGGAATTGGGGTTTTTGGGGTCGGAATTGGGGTTTTTTGGGGTCAGGATTGGGGATTTTGGGGTCAGAATTGGGTTTTGGGGTGCATCCTGAGCCCGAGTTTCCCGTGGCAGGAGCTGCGAGCGGGATGGGGTTTTTTGGGGTCGGAATTGGGGTTTTTGGGGTCGGATTTGGGGTTTTTGGGGTCAGGATGGGGTTTTTGGTGTCGGATTTGGGGTTTTTTGGGGTCAGGATGGGGTTTTTGGGTCGGAATTGGGGTTTTTTGGGGTCGGAATTGGGGTTTTTGGGCTCAGGATGGGGTGTTTTTGGGCTCAGGATTGGGGTTTTTGGGCTCAGGATGGGGTTTTTGGGGTCGGATGGGGTTTTTGGGGTCAGGATTGGGGTTTTTGGGGTCGGATTTGGGGGTTTTGGGTCGGAATTGGGGTTTTTGGGGTCAGGATTGGGTTTTTGGGTGCATCCTGACCCCGAGTTTCCCGTGGCAGGAGCTGCGAGCGGGATGGGGTTTTGGGGTCGGATTTGGGGTTTTGGGGTCAGGAATGGGGTTTTTGGGGTCAGGATTGGGTTTTTTTGGGGTCAGGATTGGGGTTTTTGGGTGGATCCTGACCCCGAGTTTCCCGTGGCAGGAGCTGCTGAGCGGGATGGGGTGTTTTGGGGTCGGAATTGGGGTTTTTTGGGGTCGGAATTGGGGTTTTTGGTGTCGGATTTGGGGTTTTTGGGGTCAGGATTTGGGGTATTTGGGGTTTTTGGGGTCAGGATGGGGTTTTTGGTGTCGGATTTGGGGTTTTTGGGGTCAGGATGGGGTTTTTGGGGTCAGGATGGGGTTTTTGGGGTCGGATTTGGGGTTTTTGGGGTGCATCCTGACCCCGAGTTCCCCGTGGCAGGAGCTGCGAGCGGGATGGGTTTTTGGGGTCGGAATTGGGGTTTTTGGGGTCGGAATTGGGGTTTTTGGTGTCGGATTTGGGGTTTTTGGGGTGAGGATGGGGTTTTTGGTGTCGGATTTGGGGTTTTTGGGGTCAGATTTGGGGTTTTTGGGGTCGGATTTGGGGGTTTTTGGGGTCAGAATTGGGGTTTTGGGGTGCATCCTGACCCCGAGTTTCCCGTGGCAGGAGCTGCGAGCGAGATTGGGGTTTTTGGGGTCGGATTTGGGGTTTTTGGGGTCAGGATGGGGTTTTTGGGGTCGGATTTGGGGTTTTGGGGTCAGGATTGGGGTTTTTGGGGTCAGGATTGGGGATTTTGGGGTCAGGATTGGGGTTTTTGGGGTGCATCCTGAGCCTGAGTTTCCCGTGGCAGGAGCTGCGAGCGGGATGGGGTTTTTGGGGTCAGGATGGGGTTTTTGGTGTCAGATTTGGGGTTTTTGGGGTCAGGATGGGGTTTTTGGGGTCAGGATGGGGTTTTTTGGGGTCGGAATCGGGGTTTTTGGGGTCGGATTTGGGGTTTTTGGGGTCGGAATTTGGGTTTTTGGGGTGCATCCTGAGCCCGAGTTTCCCGTGGCAGGAGCTGCGAGCGGGATGGGGTTTTTGGGGTCGGATTTGGGGTTTTTGGGGTCGGATTTGGGGTTTTTTGGGGTCAGGATTGGGGATTTTGGGGTCAGGATTGGGGTTTTTGGGGTGCATCCTGAGCCCGAGTTTCCCGTGGCAGGAGCTGCGAGCGGGATGGGGTTTTTGGGGTCGGAATTGGGGTTTTTGGGGTCGGAATTGGGGTTTTTGGGGTGCATCCTGACCCTGAGTTTCCCGTGGCAGGAGCTGCGAGCGGGATGGGGTTTTTGGGGTCGGATTTGGGGTTTTTGGGGTCGGAATTGGGGTTTTTGGGGTCAGGATGGGGTTTTTGGGGTCGGATTTGGGGTTTTTGGGGTCAGGATTGGGGATTTTGGGGTCAGGATTGGGGTTTTTGGGGTGCATCCTGACCCCGAGTTTCCCGTGGCAGGAGCTGCGAGCGGGATGGGGTTTTTGGGGTCGGAATTGGGGTTTTTTGGGGTCAGGATGGGGTTTTTGGGGTCAGGATTGGGTTTTTTGGGGTCGGAATCGGGGTTTTTGGTGTCGGATTTGGGGTTTTTGGGGTCGGATTTGGGGTTTTTGGGGTCAGGATGGGGTTTTTGGGGTCGGATTTGGGGTTTTTGGGGTCAGGATTGGGGGATTTTGGGGTCAGGATTGGGGTTTTTGGGGTGCATCCTGACCCCGAGTTTCCCGTGGCAGGAGCTGCGAGCGGGATGGGGATTTTGGGGTCGGATTTGGGGTTTTTGGGGTCGGAATCGGGGTTTTTGGTGTCGGATTTGGGGTTTTTGGGGTCGGATTTGGGGTTTTTGGGGTCGGAATTGGGGTTTTTTTGGGGTCGGAATTGGGGTTTTTGGGGTCAGGATTGGGGATTTTGGGGTCGGAATTGGGGTTTTTGGGGTGCATCCTGAGCCCGAGTTTCCCGTGGCAGGAGCTGCGAGCGGGATGGGGTTTTTGGGGTCGGAATTGGGGTTTTTGGGGTCGGATTTGGGGTTTTTGGGGTCAGGATGGGGTTTTTGGTGTCGGATTTGGGGTTTTTGGGTCAGGATGGGTTTTTTGGGGTCGGAATTGGGGTTTTTTGGGGGCGGAATTGGGGTTTTTTGGGCTCAGGATGGGGTTTTTGGGCTCAGGATTGGGGTGTTTTTGGCTCAGGATGGGGGTTTTTGGGGTCGGATGGGGTTTTTGGGGTCAGGATTGGGTTTTTGGGGTCGGATTTGGGGGTTTTGGGGTCGGGAAATTGGGGTTTTTGGGGTCAGGATTGGGTTTTTGGGGTGCATCCTGACCCCGAGTTTCCCGTGGCAGGAGCTGCGAGCGGGATGGGGGTTTTTTGGGGTCGGATTTGGGGTTTTTGGGGTCAGGATGGGGTTTTTGGGGTCAGGATTGGGTTTTTTGGGGTCAGGATTGGGGTTTTTGGGGTGGATCCTGACCCCGAGTTTCCCGTGGCAGGAGCTGCGAGCGGGATGGGGTGTTTTGGGGTCGGAATTGGGGTTTTTGGGGTCGGAATTGGGTTTTTTGGTGTCGGATTTGGGGTTTTTGGGGTCAGGATTTGGGGTTTTTGGGGTCGGATTTGGGGTTTTTGGGGTCAGGATGGGGTTTTTGGTGTCGGATTTGGGGTTTTTGGGGTCAGGATGGGGTTTTTTTGGGGTCAGGATGGGGTTTTTTGGGGTCGGATTTGGGGTTTTTGGGGTGCATCCTGACCCCGAGTTCCCCGTGGCAGGAGCTGCCGAGCGGGATGGGGTTTTTGGGGTCGGAATTGGGGTTTTTGGGGTCGGAATTGGGGTTTTTGGTGTCGGATTTGGGGTTTTTGGGGTCAGGATGGGGTTTTTGGTGTCGGATTTGGGGTTTTTGGGGTCAGGATTTGGGGTTTTTGGGGTCGGATTTGGGGTTTTTGGGGTCAGAATTGGGGTTTTGGGGTGCATCCTGACCCCGAGTTTCCCGTGGCAGGAGCTGCGAGCGGGATTGGGGTTTTTGGGGTCGGATTTGGGGTTTTTGGGGTCAGGATGGGGTTTTTGGGGTCGGATTTGGGGTTTTGGGGTCAGGATTGGGGTTTTTGGTGTCAGGATTGGGGATTTTGGGGTCAGGATTGGGGTTTTTGGGGTGCAATCCTGAGCCTGAGTTTCCCGTGGCAGGAGCTGCGAGCGGGATGGGGTTTTTGGGGTCAGGATGGGGTTTTTGGTGTCAGATTTGGGGTTTTTGGGGTCAGGATGGGGTTTTTGGGGTCAGGATGGGGTTTTTGGGGTCGGAATCGGGGTTTTTGGGGTCGGATTTGGGGTTTTTGGGGTCGGAATTGGGGTTTTTGGGGTGCATCCTGAGCCCGAGTTTCCCGTGGCAGGAGCTGCGAGCGGGATGGGGTTTTTGGGGTCGGATTTGGGGTTTTTGGGGTCGGATTTGGGGTTTTTGGGGTCAGGATTGGGGATTTTGGGGTCAGGATTGGGGTTTTTGGGGTGCATCCTGAGCCCGAGTTTCCCGTGGCAGGAGCTGCGAGCGGGATGGGGTTTTTTGGGGTCGGATTTGGGGTTTTTGGGGTCGGATTTGGGGTTTTTGGGGGTGCATCCTGAGCCCGAGTTTCCCGTGGCAGGAGCTGCGAGCGGGATGGGGTTTTTGGGGTCGGAATTGGGGTTTTTGGGGTCGGAATTGGGGTTTTTGGGGTGCATCCTGACCCTGAGTTTCCCGTGGCAGGAGCTGCGAGCGGGATGGGGGTTTTTGGGGTCGGAATTGGGGCTTTTGGGGTCAGGATGGGGTTTTTGGGGTCGGAATTGGGGTTTTTGGGGTGCATCCTGAGCCCGAGTTTCCCGTGGCAGGAGCTGCGAGCGGGATGGGGGTTTTTGGGGTCAGGATGGGGTTTTTGGGGTCGGATTTGGGGTTTTTGGGGTCAGGATGGGGTTTTTGGGGTCAGGATTGGGTTTTTGGGGTCAGAAGTTGGGGTTTTTGGGGTGCATCCTGACCCTGAGTTTCCCATGGCAGGAGCTGCGAGCGGGATGGGGGTTTTTGGGGTCGGAATTGGGGTTTTTGGGGTCAGGATGGGGTTTTTTGGGGTCGGATTTGGGGTTTTTGGGGTCAGGATGGGGTTTTTGGGGTCAGAATTGGGGTTTTTGGGGTGCATCCTGAGCCCGAGTTTCCCGTGGCAGGAGCTGCGAGCGGGATGGGGTTTTTGGGGTCGGAATTGGGGTTTTTGGGGCCGGATTTGGGGTTTTTTGGGGTCAGGATGGGGTTTTTGGGGTCGGAATTGGGGTTTTTGGGGCCGGATTTGGGGGTTTTTGGGGTCGGATTTGGGGTTTTTGGGGTCGGAATTGGGGTTTTTGTGGTGCATCCTGAGCCCGAGTTTTCCGTGGCAGGAGCTGCGAGCGGGATGGGGTTTTTGGGGTCAGGATGGGGTTTTTTGGGGTGCATCCTGAGCCTGAGTTTCCCGTGGCAGGAGCTGCGAGCGGGATTGGGGAATTTTGGGGTCAGGATTGGGGTTTTTGGGGTCGGATTTGGGGTTTTTGGGGTCGGATTTGGGGGTTTTTGGGGTTGCATCCTGAGCCCGAGTTTCCCGTGGCAGGAGCTGCGAGCGGGATGGGTTTTTGGGGTCGGAATTGGGGTTTTTGGGGTCGGATTTGGGGTTTTTTGGGTCGGATTTGGGGTTTTTGGGGTGCATCCTGAGCCCGAGTTTCCCGTGGCAGGGAGCTGCGAGCGGGATGGGGTTTTTTGGGGTCGGATTTGGGGTTTTTGGGGTGCATCCTGAGCCCGAGTTTCCCGTGGCAGGAGCTTGCGAAGCGGCCTCGGTGGTGCAGTCGCAGCCGCTGGGGGGGGGGAAGGAGGAGAAGCTGCACTCGCCCGTGATCCGCAACGAGACCTTCAGCCCCCCCCCTGCGCCAGGACCCCCCCCAAGGGCCACCCCGAGGGCATCAAAGCGGCCCCACACCTCCCCCAGAGTGAGTGCGGCCCCCCCCGGGGAGGGGAGACCCAAAAGAGCCGAAAAAAACCCCAAAAAAATTCCATGGGGAGGGAAAAAAATAAAACACCGGGGAAAAAAAAAACCCGGAAAAAATCCCCCAAAACTCCAAAGGGAGGGGGAAAAAACCCCGAAAAATCCCCTAAAATCTCCAAAGGGAGGGGGGAAAAACCCCAAAAAATCCCCCAGAAACTCCAAAGGGAGGGGAAAAGCCCAAAAAAATCCCCCAGAAATTCCAGAGGGAGGGGGAAAACCCCAAAAAATCGCCCAGAAACTTCGTGGGAGGGGGAAAACCCCAAAAAATTCCCCAAAAACTCCAGAGGGAAGGGAAAAAACCCCAAAAATCCCCCAGAAACTCGAAAGGGAGGGGGAAAAACCCAAAAAAATCCCCTAAAAACTCCAGAGGGAGAGAAAAACCCCAAAAAATCGCCCAGAAACTTCGTTGGAGAGGGGGAAAAACCCCAAAAATCACCCAAAAACTCCAAAGGGAGGGGAAAAAACCCAAAAAATCCACCAGAAATTCCAGGAGGGAGGAGAAAAACCCCAAAAAATCCTCCAGAAGCTCCAAAGGGAGGGGAAAAACCCCAAAAAATCCACCAGAAGCTCCAAAGGGAGAGGAAAAAACCCAAAAAATCCCCCAGAAACTCCAAAGGGAGGGAAAGCCCAAAAAATCCCCCAGAAATTCCAGAGGAGGGGAAAAAACCCCAAAAAATCGCCCCAGAAACTCCAGAGGGAGGGAAAAAGCCCAAAAAAATTCCCCAAAAACTCCAAAGGGAGGGGAAAAGCCCAAAAAATCGCCCAGAAATTCCAGAGGGAGGGGAAAAGCCCAAAAAATTCCCCAAAAACTCCAAAGGGAGGGGGAAAAGCCCAAAAATCCCCCAGAAATTCCAGAGGGAGGGGGAAAACCCCAAAAAATCGCCCAGAAACTCCAAAGGGAGGGGAAAAGCCCAAAAAATCGCCAGAAACTTCGTCGGGGAGGGGGAAAACCCCAAAAATTCCCCAAAAACTCCAGAGGGAAGGGGAAAAACCCCAAAAATCCCCCAGAAACTCGAAAGGGAGGGGGAAAAACCCAAAAAAATCCCCTAAAAACTCCAGAGGGAGAGAAAAACCCCAAAAAATCGCCCAGAAACTTCGTGGAGAGGGGGGAAAACCCAAAAAAATCACCCAAAAACTCCAAAGGGAGGGGAAAAAAACCCAAAAAATCCACCAGAAATTCCAGAGGGAGAGAAAAAACCCCAAAAATCCTCCAGAAGCTCCAAAGGGAGGGGAAAAACCCCAAAAAATCCACCAGAAGCTCCAAAGGGAGAGGAAAAACCCAAAAAATCCCCCAGAAACTCCAAAGGGAGGGAAAGCCCAAAAAATCCCCCAGAAATTCCAGAGGGAGGGGAAAACCCCAAAAAAATCGCCCAGAAACTCCAAAGGGAGGGGAAAAAAACCCCAAAAAATCCCCCAGAAACTCCAAAGGGAGGGGAAAGAAAAACCCAAAAAATCCCCCAGAAACTCCAAAGGGAGGGGAAAAACCCCAAAAAAATCCCCCAGAAACTTCATGGGAGGGGAAAAAACCCCAAAAAAATCCCCTAAAAACTCCAAAGGGAGGGGAAAAAAAACCCCAAAAAATCCCCCAAAAATTCCAAAGGGAGGGGGAAAAAACCCAAAAAATTCCCCCAGAAAACTCCAAAGGGAGGGGAAAAAACCCAAAAAATCCCCCAGAAATTCCAAAGGGAGGGGAAAAAACCCTGAAAAAATCCCCCAAAAATTCCAAAGGGAGGGGAAAAAAACCCTCAAAAAATCCCCCAAAAATTCCAAAGGGAGGGAAATAAAACCCCAAAAAAAATCCCCTAAAAACTCCAAAGGGAGGGGAAAAAACCCCCAAAAATCCCCTAAAAACTCCAAAGGGAGGGAAAAAACCCCAAAAAATCCCCCAGAAACTTCATGGGGAGGGGAAAAACCCCAAAAAAATCCCCTAAAAACTTCCAAAGGGAGGGGAAAAAACCAAAAAAATCCCCCAAAAAGTTCATGGGGAGGGGGAGACCTCAAAAATCCCAATGTGGGAATGAGACCCCAACACCCCCCAGTTGTGGGGTCCAAACCCCCAGAATTCCCAACTTTTGGGTTCCAAACCCCAATAATTCCTGATTTTGGGATCTAAAACCCCAATAATTTCTGATTTTGGGTTCCAAACCCCCAGAATTCCCAACTTTTGGGTTCCAAACCCCCCCAATTCCCGACTTTTGGGTTCAAAACCCCAATAATTCCTAATTTTGGGATCTAAAACCCCAATAATTCCCAATTTTGGGATCTAAGACACCAATTTTTGGGTTCCAAACCCCAATAATTCCTAATTTTGGGTTCAAACCCCCACAATTCCCGACTTTTGGGTTCAAAACCCCCAGAATTCCTGATTTTGGGATCTAAAAGCCCAATAATTCCCATTTTTGGGTTCCAAACCCCCACAATTCCTAATTTTGGGTTCAAAACCCCCCAATTCCCGACTTTTGGGTTCAGAACCCAATAATTCCTGATTTTGGGATCTAAAACCCCAGTAATTCCCAATTTTGGGATCTAACCCCATATTTTTGGGTTCCAAACCCCCTATTTCCCAATTTTTGGGTTCCAAACCCCCACAATTCCTAATTTTGGGTTCAAAACCCCCCCAAGTCCCAACTTTTGGGTTCAAAACCCCAATAATTCCTGATTTTGGGATCTAAAACCCCAATAATTCCCAGTTTTGGGTTCCAAACCCCCCAGTTCCCAATTTTGGGACCTAAAACACCAATAATTTCCCAATTTTTGGGTTCCAAACCCCCAGAATTCCCAAATTTTTGGGTTCCAAACCCCACAATTCCTAATTTGGGGTTCAAAACCCCCCAATTCCGACTTTTGGGTTCAAAACCTCAATAATTCCCGATTTTGGGATCTAAAACCCCCATAATTCCCAATTTTTGCGTTCCAACCCCCCTCTAATTCCCAATTTTTGCGTTCCAACCCCCCCAAATTCCCAATTTTTGGGTTCCAAACCCCAATAATTCCTGATTTTGGGATCTAAACCCCCAATAATTCCAATTTTTGGGTTCCAAACCCCCCACAATTCCCAATTTTAGGTTCAAAACCCCCCAATTCCCGACTTTTGGGTTCAAAACCCCAATAATTCCCGATTTTGGAATCTAAAACCCCAGTAATTCCCAATTTTGGGATCGAACCCCAAAAAATTTTTGGGTTCCAACCCCCCCTAATTCCCAATTTTGGTTTCCAAACCCCCCCAATTCCTGACTTTTGGGTTCAAAACCCCAATAATTCCCAATTTTGGGTTCAAAACCCCCTAATTCCCAATTTTTGGATCTAACCCCAATTTTTGGTTTCCAAACCCCCCCAATTCCTGACTTTTGGGTTCAAAAACCCCAATAATTCCTGATTTTGGGATCTAAAACCCCAATAATTCCCAATTTTTGGGTTCCAAACCCCCACAATTCCCAATTTTAGGTTCAAAACCCCCCAATTCCCGACTTTTGGGTTCAAAACCCCAATAATTCCCGATTTTGGAATCTAAAACCCCAGTAATTCCAATTTTGGGATCGAACCCCAATTTTTGGGTTCCAACCCCCCCTAATTCCCATTTTTGGTTTCCAAACCCCCCCAATTCCTGACTTTTGGGTTCAAAACCCCAATAATTCCCAATTTTGGGTTCAAAACCCCCTAATTCCCAATTTTTGGATCTAACCCCAATTTTTGGTTTCCAAACCCCCCCAATTCCTGACTTTTGGGTTTCAAAACCCCAATAATTCCCGATTTTGGGTTCAAAACCCACTAATTCCCAATTTTTGGATCTAACCCCAATTTTTGGTTTCCAAACCCCCCCAATTCCTGACTTTTGGGTTCAAAACCCCAATAATTCATGATTTTGGGATCTAAAACCCCAATAATTCCCAATTTTGGGTTCAAACCCCAATAATTCCCAATTTTGGGTTCCAAACCCCCCAATTCCCGACTTTTGGGGTTGCAGGGGCCGGAGCTGAAGCCCCTGGAGGGGGGAGGACCCCGGCCCGTGATCCGACCCCCGGAGCAGACCCGCCCTGCGCCCGACAAGGACCGGCAGAAACCGGAGCCCAAAACCCCCGTGGCCCCCAAAAAGGTAAAAAAAACCCAAATTTGGGGGAAAAATCCCAAATTTCCTGAGGAATTCCAAGAAAGGATCGCGTTGGAGCTCTGGGATTTGGGTTTTGGGGGGTTCTGTCCCAGGAAAGGGGGGGGGATCCAGAGGGAGCTGGAGAAGCTCCAGGGTTGGATTTTGGAGAACTTCCTGAGGTCCCACCAGGCTGAGGGAGCTGGAGAAGCTCCAGGGTTGGATCGTGGAGAACCTCCTGAGGTCCCACCAGGCTGAGGGAGCTGGAGAAGCTCCAGGGTTGGATCTTGGAGAACCCCCTGAGGTCCCACCAGGCTGAGGGAGCTGGAGAAGCTCCAGGGTTGGGTCCAGGAGAACCTCCTGAGGTCCCACCAGGCTGAGGGAGCTGGAGAAGCTCCAGGGTTGGATTTTGGAGAACCCCCTGAGATCCCACCAGGCTGAGGGAGCTGGAGAAGCTCCAGGGTTGGATCTTGGAGAACCCCCTGAGATCCCACCAGGCTGAGGGAGCTGGAGAAGCTCCAGGGTTGGATCTTGGAGAACCTCCTGAGATCCCACCAGGCTGAGGGAGCTGGAGAAGCTCCAGGGTTGGATCTTGGAGAACCTCCTGAGATCCCACCAGGCTGAGGGAGCTGGAGAAGCTCCAGGCTTGGATCTTGGAGAACCCCCTGAGGTCCCACCAGGCTGAGGGAGCTGGAGAAGCTCCAGGGTTGGGTCCAGGAGAACCCCCTGAGATCCCACCAGGCTGAGGGAGCTGGAGAAGCTCCAGGGTTGGATCTTGAGAACCTCCTGAGGTCCCACCAGGCTGAGGGAGCTGGAGAAGCTCCAGGGTTGGATTTTGGAGAACCTCCTGAGATCCCACCAGGCTGAGGGAGCTGGAGAAGCTCCAGGGTTGGATCTTGGAGAACCTCCTGAGGTCCCACCAGGCTGAGGGAGCTGGAGAAGCTCCAGGGTTGGGTCCAGGAGAACCCCCTGAGGTCCCACCAGGCTGAGGGAGCTGGAGAAGCTCCAGGGTTGGATCTTGGAGAACTCCTGAGGTCCCACCAGGCTGAGGGAGCTGGAGAAGCTCCAGGGTTGGATCTTGGAGAACCCCCTGAGATCCCACCAGGCTGAGGAGCTGGAGAAGCTCCAGGGTTGGATCTTGGAGAACTTCCTGAGGTCCCACCAGGCTGAGGGAGCTGGAGAAGCTCCGGGGTTGGATCTTGGAGAACCTCCTGAGGTCCCACCAGGCTGAGGGAGCTGGAGAAGCTCCAGGGTTGGATCTTGGAGAACTTCCTGAGGTCCCACCAGGCTGAGGGAGCTGGAGAAGCTCCAGGGTTGGGTCCAGGAGAACCTCCTGAGGTCCCACCAGGCTGAGGGAGCTGGAGAAGCTCCAGGGTTGGGTCCAGGAGAACCCCCTGAGGTCCCACCAGGCTGAGGGAGCTGGAGAAGCTCCAGGGTTGGGTCCAGGAGAACCCCCTGAGCTCCCCACCAGGCTGAGGGAGCTGGAGAAGCTCCAGGGTTGGGTCCAGGAGAACCCCCTGAGATCCCACCAGGCTGAGGGAGCTGGAGAAGCTCCAGGGTTGGATCTTGGAGAACCCCCTGAGGTCCCACCCGGCTGAGGGAGCTGGAGAAGCTCCAGGGTTGGATCGTGGAGAACCTCCTGAGGTCCCACCAGGCTGAGGGAGCTGGAGAAGCTCCAGGGTTGGATCCTGGAGAACCTCCTGAGATCCCCCCAGGCTGAGGGAGCTGGAGAAGCTCCAGGGTTGGATTTTGGAGAACCTCCTGAGGTCCCACCAGGCTGAGGGAGCTGGAGAAGCTCCAGGTTGGATTTTGGAGAACCTCCTGAGGTCCCACCAGGCTGAGGGAGCTGGAGAAGCTCCGGGGTTGGATTTTGGAGAACCTCCTGAGGTCCCACCAGGCTGAGGGAGCTGGAGAAGCTCCAGGGTTGGGTCCAGGAGAACCCCCTGAGATCCCACCAGGCTGAGGGAGCTGGAGAAGCTCCAGGGTTGGATCTTGGAGAACCCCCTGAGGTCCCACCAGGCTGAGGGAGCTGGAGAAGCTCCAGGGTTGGATTTTGGAGAACCTCCTGAGGTCCCACCAGGCTGAGGGAGCTGGAGAAGCCTCCAGGGTTGGATCTTGGAGAACCCCCTGAGGTCCCACCAGGCTGAGGGAGCTGGAGAAGCTCCAGGGTTGGGTCCAGGAGAACCCCCTGAGGTCCCACCAGGCTGAGGGAGCTGGAGAAGCTCCAGGGTTGGATCTTGGAGAACCTCCTGAGGTCCCACCAGGCTGAGGGAGCTGGAGAAGCTCCAGGGTTGGATCTTGGAGAACCTCCTGAGGTCCCACCAGGCTGAGGGAGCTGGAGAAGCTCCAGGGTTGGATCTTGGAGAACCTCCTGAGGTCCCACCAGGCTGAGGGAGCTGGAGAAGCTCCAGGGTTGGGTCCAGAACCCCCTGAGGTCCCACCAGGCTGAGGGAGCTGGAGAAGCTCCAGGGTTGGGTCCAGAACCCCCTGAGGTCCCACCCGGCTGAGGGAGCTGGAGAAGCTCCAGGGTTGGATTTTGGAGAACCTCCTGAGATCCCACCAGGCTGATGGAGCTGGAGAAGCTCCAGGGTTGGATCTTGGAGAACCTCCTGAGGTCCCACCAGGCTGAGGGGGCTGGAGAAGCTCCAGGGTTGGATCTTGGAGAACTTCCTGAGGTCCCACCAGGCTGAGGGAGCTGGAGAAGCTCCAGGGTTGGATTTTGGAGAACCTCCTGAGGTCCCACCAGGCTGAGGGAGCTGGAGAAGCTCCAGGGTTGGGTCCAGGAGAACCTCCTGAGATCCCACCAGGCTGAGGGAGCTGGAGAAGCTCCAGGGTTGGATTTTGGAGAACCCCCTGAGGTCCCACCAGGCTGAGGGAGCTGGAGAAGCTCCAGGGTTGGATTTTGGAGAACCTCCTGAGATCCCACCAGGCTGAGGGAGCTGGAGAAGCTCCAGGGTTGGATTTTGGAGAACCCCCCAGGCTGAGGGAGCTGGAGAAGCTCCAGGTTGGATCTGGGGGATCCTGTGGAGGTCCCACCACGGCTCCGGGTGGATCCCGGTGGATCCCCGAGCTTCTCGTGACCCAGATCCCTTTTGCAGGACCTGAAGATCAAGAACATGGGCTCCTGGGCGTCCCTGGTGCAGAAGCACCCGGTGGCGCCGGCGGCGGCGGCCAAGTCGTCGAGCGACTCCTTCGAGCAGTTCAAGCGGGCGGCGCGCGGAGAAGGAGGAGCGCGAGAAGGCCCTCAAGGCCCAGGCCGAGCAGGCGGAGCGCGAGAAGGAGCGGCTCCGGAGGGAGCAGGAGAGGATGAGGTGAGGGGACAAGCGGGGGCCACCAGTGGGAGCATCAGAAACAGCACCTGGAACCCATAAATGCCACCAGGTACCCCATAAATGCCACCAGGAACCCATAAATGCCACCAGGAACCCCATAAACAGCACCTGGAACCCATAAATGCCACCAGGTACCCCATAAATGCCACCAGGAACCCCATAAATGCCACCAGGAACCCATAAACAGCACCTGGAACCCCATAAATGCCACCAGGTACCCCATAAATGCCACCAGGAACCCATAAATGCCACCAGGAACCCATAAACAGCACCTGGAACCCATAAATGCCACAGGTACCCCATAAACGCCACCAGGAACCCATAAACAGCACCAGGAACCCCCAAACAGCACCAGGAACCCCATAAACAGCACCAGGAACCCATAAAAACCACCAGGAACCCATAAACACCACCAGGAACCCCACAAACAGCACCAGGAACCCATAAACACCACCAGGAACCCCATAAACAGCACCAGGAACCCATAAACACCACCAGGAACCCCACAAACAGCACCAGGAACCCATAAACACCACAGGAACCCCATGAACACCACCAGGAACCCCCAAACACCACCAGGAACCCCATAAACACCACCAGGAGCTCCACAAACTCCACCAGGAACCCCATAAATGCCACCAGGAACCCCACAAACAGCACCAGGAACCCATAAACAGCACCAGGAACCCCAATGAACACCACCAGGAACCCCATAAACAGCAGCAGGAACCCCATAAACAGCAGCAGGAACCCATAAACACCACCAGGAGCTCCACAAACTCACCAGGAACCCCATAAACACCACCAGGAACCCACAGACACCACCAGGAACCCCATAAACAGCACCAGGAACCCCATAAACAGCACCAGGAACCCCATAAACAGCACCAGGAACCCCCCAAACAGCACCAGGAACCCATAAACAGCACCAGGAACCCCCAAACAGCACCAGGAACCATAAACACCACCAGGAACCCCATAAACCAGCACCAGATGCACCAGGAGCGGCACCACCAGCACCATTCCCGTGGCCATTCCTGATCATTCCCTGACCCGTGGCCAGTGCTGTGGGGGGTTCCTGGTCACTCACGGTCACTTGTGGTCACTGTGGTCACTTGCAGTCACTGTGGTCACTCCTGGTCACTCCTGGTGTCCCTGTGGTCACTCCTGGTCACTCCTGGTCCCTGTGGTCACTCCTGGTGTCCCTGTGGTCACTCCTGTGGTCCCTGTGGTCACTCTGGTGTCCCTGTGGTCACTGTGGTCACTCCTGGTGTCCCTGTGGTCACTCTGGTCACTCGTGGTGTCCCTGTGGTCACTCCTGGTCACTTCCTGGTCCCTCTGGTCCCTCCGCAGGAGCGCGAGGACGAGGAGGCGCTGGAGCAGGCGCGGGGGGGGTTCCTGGTCCCTGTGGTCACTCCTGGTGTCCCTGTGGTCACTCCTGGTGTCCCTGTGGTCCCTGTGGTCACTCTGGTGTCCCTGTGGTCACTCTGGTCACTCGTGGTGTCCCTGTGGTCACTCCTGGTGTCCCTGTGGTCACTCTGGTCACTCCTGGTCCCTCTGGTCCCTCCGCAGGAGCCGCGAGGACGAGGAGGCGCTGGAGCAGGCGCGCCGGGTGCACGAGGAGGTGCGGCGGCGCCAGGAGCAGCAGCAGCAGCAGCAGCAGCCGCCGGGGCCCGGGCCGGGCGCGGTGCCGGTGCCGGTGTCGGCGTCGGCGGCGCCGCCGCAGCCCCAGAGCTCCCAGAGCTCCCAGTCCATGCTGGACCAGCAGCGGGAGATGGCCCGGAAGAGGGAGCAGGAGCGGCGGCGCCGGGAAGCGGTGAGGGAAGGGTTAAAAACGCGCCGGGAGCTGCGGCCCGAAACGCCGAGGAATCGCCCGAAAAGAGCGCCGGGAAACGGGGGGGAGGGGAGGGAGGGGAAAAACGCCGGGGAAAGGGCGAAAATTGGGAGAAATGGCCCCAAAAGATCCCTGGGAAAGGTCTAAAATAGGGTGGAATGTCCCCAGAAAAATCCGTGGGAAAGGTCTAAAATTGGGTGAAATATCCCCAAAAAATCCCAAAAAAAATTCCTGGGAAAGGCGTAAAATTGGGTGAAATCTCCCCAAAAAATCCCTTGGGAATTGGGAGAAAAATTCCCCAAAAATCTCTGGGAAAGGCCTAAAATTGGGTGGAATGGCCTCAAAAAAATCCTGGGAAAGGCCTAAAATTGGGTGAAAATGTCCCCAAAAAATCCCTGGGAAAGGCCTAAAATTGGGTGGAATGTCCCCAAAAAAATCCCTGAGAAAGGTCTAAAATTGGGTGAAAAATCCCAAAAAAATCCCTGGGAAAGGCCTAAAATTGGGTGAAATGTCCCCAAAAAATCCCTGGAAGAGGCCTAAATTTGGGTGAAATGTCCCCAAAAAAATCCCTGGGAAAGGTCTAAAATTGGGTGAAATGGCCCCAAAAAATCCCAAAAAAAATTCCTGGGAAAGGCCTAAAATTGGGAGAAATGTCCCCAAAAAATCCCTGGGAAAGGTCTAAAATTGGGTGAAATGGCCCCAAAAAATCCCCAGAAAAGTCCCTGGGAAAGGCCTAAAATTGAGTGGAATGTCCCCAAAAATCCTGGGAAAGGGCTAAAATTGGGTGGAATGTCCCCAAAAAAATCCCTGGAAGAGGCCTAAATTTGGGTGAAATGTCCCCAAAAAAATCCCTGGGAAAGGTCTAAAATTGGGTGAAATGTCCCAAAAAAAACCCCGTGGGAAGTGGGAGAAAAATTCCCTAAAAATCCCTGGGAAAGCCAAAAAAAACCCCAAAATCCAAGGAAACGCTGGAGCTGCTCCCAAATTAAAAAAAGGGTGGGAATGGCCCCAAAAAAGTGGGAAAAGCTCCTTAAAAACCACCGGGAAATGAAAATAAAAATCCTGGGAATGCTGAAAAGAATTCAGGGAACGCCAAAAATGGGTGAGAACGAGAAATCCTCGGGAATTCCGGGAATCCTCTGCCCCAAACCCCCTGGGAACGGCCGGAAAAACCCCCAAAAATGGGAAAAACGCCCTAAAAATAATGAAAAACCCAGAAAATGCAGGAATGTGTTTTTAAAATCCCGGGAATGCTGAAAAAAACAATCCTGGGAACCCCAGAAATTCCTAAAAATGAGAATTTATGGGGATTTTGAGGATCCTCTGCCAAAAAAAAACCCCCCTGGGAACAGCCAAAAAAAACCCAAAAATGGGAAAAACTCCTTAAAAATAATTTTAAAAAATAAGAAAATTTGGGAAAATGTTTTAAAAATGCTGGGAATTCTGAAAAAAATCCTGGGAACTCCAAAAACTCCTAAAAATGAGAATTTTTTGGGGATTTCGAGGATCCTCTGCCAAAAAAAAACCCGCCCGGGAACGGCCAAAAAAACCCCAAAAAAAGGCCGGAAACTCCTAAAAAAGTCGGGTAAAAAATCCCCAAAAAATCAGGGAAAAAAATTCCAAAAAAATCAGGGAAAAAAATGCAAAAATTCAGGATTTTTTCCCGATTTTGCCCCTTTTTTTTTTGCAGATGGCGGCGACGATCGACATGAACTTCCAGAGCGACCTCCCTGGCGATTTTCGAGGAGAACCTTTTCTAGGAGAGGCGATTCCGGCCGGGAATTTGACTCTTTTCCCAAAAAAAAAAAAAAAGAAAAAAAAAAAAAAAAAACCAACAAAAACCCACAAAACGAAACAAAACAAAAACCACCAAAAAAAAAAAGTGGAAAAACACAAAAAAAAAAAAAAAAAAAAACAAAGAAAAAAAAAAAGAAAAA
Source organism: Cyanocitta stelleri (assembly GCA_026167965.1). Taxonomy (NCBI): domain Eukaryota; kingdom Metazoa; phylum Chordata; class Aves; order Passeriformes; family Corvidae; genus Cyanocitta; species Cyanocitta stelleri. Next base: position 7,597 of record JANXIP010000215.1, on the reverse strand, counting down.
ATTCCTTTTTTTTTTTTTTTTTTTTTCTCTTTTCCCTTTTTTTTCCTGGCAAAAAAAACCACAAAAAATGACAAAAATCCAAGGAAAACACAGAAAAAAAAGAAAAAAAGTTCGGACTCTCCGTTAAATGTTGGAAAAAATTCGGGAATGGGAGCGGGGGCGGGGCTGCCTTACCCCGGAATTCCACCTTTTATTTTTTTTTTTTGGTTTTCCTCTTTTTTTCCCTGTTTTTCACACCAAAAACGACGACAACAAAAAAAACCCCACGAGAATTCCCGGGAATTCCCGGGATTTTTAATTTTCCTTTTTTATTTTGGGTTTTTTTTTTTTTTTTTTTTGGTCTTTTTTTTTTGGGTTTTTTTCACCGATTTTGGATTTTTTTGGGGGGGGGGGTTTCGGTTTTGTTTTTCCCGGCGACGGCAACGAGAAAAAAATGGGGGGAAATTCCCATTTTTTGGGCTGGATCGGGGCGGATTTGGGGCTTTTTGGGGAGGAATTTGGGGGGGGAGGGGGTGATGGGGGGGAGGGGCCCGGCCCCTCCCCCGCCCGCTGCCTCAGGGACTTCCCCCCCCTTCGCTTTTCCCTCTTTTCCTCCTGGAATTTTTCCTCCTTTGTCCTTTTTTTTTTCCTTTTTCCTCCGTTTTTCATTTCCTTCCTTGCCAAAAAATTCCCCTTTTTTTTTTTCCTTGATTTTCTCCTTTTTTTCCCGATTTTTTCTCCTTTTTTTTCCCGATTTTTGCTCCTTTTTTTCCCAATTTTTTCTTTTTTTCCCGATTTTTTCTCCTTCTTCCCCTGAATTTTTCCTCCTTTTTCCCCTGAATTTTTCCTCCTTTTTTTCCCAATTTTCCCCCTTTTTTTCCCAATTTTTTTCTCCTTTTTTCCTCATTTTTTTCTCCTTTTTTTCCCGATTTTTTTTTCCGTTTTTTCCCCTTTTTTTCCTGTTTTTTTCCCTGATTTTTCCCCATTTTCCCCAATTTTTCCTTGATTTTTTCCCCATTTTTTCCTTCCCTTTTTATTTTTTTCCCTGATTTTTCTTTTTTTCTGATTTTTTTTCTTTTTTTTTCCTTTTTTTTTTCTTTTTTTTTCCCTGATTTTTCCTCATTTTTCCCTGCTTTTTTTCTCCTTCCTTTTCCCTTTTCCCCGATTTTTTCCCTCTTCTCCCCCTCCTTTTTTTTTAAATTTTCCCTTCCCCCCTTTTTTCCTTTTTCCCCCCCCTTTTCCCCTTTAATTTTATTTCTATTTTTTCCTTAAATTCCTTTTTCATTTTCCCTCTTTTTCCTTTTCATTTTTCCCTTTTTCTTCCTTTTTTTTTTAAACTTTTTCCTTCAAAATTCCCTTTTTTCCCCCATTTTTCCCCCTTTTCCCCCCATTTTTTATATATTCCTGAATTTTTTACATTTTCCCCTCTTTATTTCCCTTTTCCCTCCTCTTTCCCCTCCCTCCCCTCCCCCTCTTCCCCAATTTCCCCCCTTTTCCCCCCAAAATCGCCGCCCCGCTCGAATTTTTTTATTATTCCCACTTTTTTTTCCCCATTTTTTTCGCCCATTTTAATTTTTTTTCCTTTTTTTTTTTTTTTTATTTTATATAAATTCCCTTTTGCCCAAAATCCCGGGAATTCTCCCCAATCCCCCTCCCGCCCTCCCCCCTCGCCTTCCCCACCCGGGGTTTTATTAATTATTAATAATTAATTAATTTTATTTGGGTTTGGGTCCCCGTCGGTGCCAATCCCGAGGTTTTTTTCCCCCGGAATTCCCGGAATTCCCGCGCCGGGGTTTTGCCGATCGTGGAATAAAAAACGCTGCGAGTTTGGTTTTGTATAAAAAACACAAAAAAAACGGAATTTCGGGTTTTTCGGCCCCGTTTTTATTCCCAAAATCCTGGAAATTTTAAGGGGTGGGGGAGGGGCGGGACGGGGAGGGGGGAAAAGGGGGGGGAGGGGTTAAAACTCAACCCAAAATTGACCAAAATCGGAATTCTGGACGTTTCTAAATGTTGACGTTTTAAAATCGAAATTGACCGAAATCGGAATTTAATCCAAATTGAATTTTCTAAATTCTTAAAGTTTGAAACATCCAGATCCCAACTCGAAATTAATTTTCGTAAAATCGTTTCGGTGATGAATTTTAGCCTTTAATAATTTTTAGCGGTTTAGGATGAAAATGACGGTTTTTTTTAAAAATGTTCCAAAAGGGCCCCCAAAAAAAGGGGGGAAATGGTAAAAATTTGGGGCAAGGGGGGAAAGGAAAAGGGAAAAATGAGGGGAAAAAACTTTAAAAATGGTTTTTAAAATAGCCGAAAATAGAAAAAGGAGGAAAACGAGAGAAAAAGGGAATAGGAGAGGGAAAAATGGGAAAGAAAAGGGGGAAAAGGTTAAAAAATAGAAAAGGTCGGAATTTTTAAAAAAAAATAAAATTGGGAGGCCTAAAAGGCCCCAAAAGGAGACAAAAGCAACAAAAAGGTGAAAACTAAAAAGGATAAACGGGGAAAATCCGAAAAGTGCCCCAAAAAAGTTTTAAAAAGGAGAAAAAAAGATGAAAACCCGAAAAAAGCCCCAAATCCGCCCCAAGCCCCGCCCCTCGCGCTCTCATTGGCTGCTCCCGCCCCAAGCCCCCGCCCCTCGCGCTCTCATTGGCTGCTCCCGCCAGGCCCCGCCCCCCGCTTCGCCACCGCCCAATCAGCGCTCGGGGGCGGGGCCGGCGCTGCCGAGGCGGAAGCGGCGCGGGGAGGGGGGGGAGGGGGCGGCGACAGCGCCGCGATCGCGACAGAGGCGACAGGACCCCCCCAGTGCCGCCCCCCCCGCGCCGCCCCAGCCCCCCCGCTGTCGCGACAGGTCGGTGATGGCGGCGGGGACGCCCGCGCCGTCTCGACAGAGGTGGCGGGGACACCCCCCGGGCGTGACGGGGACACCGCAGTGTCGCGACAGAGGCGGGGGATCGGGGCGGGGTAGGTGGGGACAGGGACACGCCAGGGGGTGGGACACAGCAGGGGGGACCCCGTGAGTCGCGACGGAGTCGGGATTGGGAGCCCCCCACACGTGCGACAAGGACAGCCCAATGTCGTGACAGCTCCGGACGGGGAGTCCCGGGGGCGGGGGGGGGGAGGGGGACAGGTCGGCGACAGGGACACCCCGGGGACTGGGACACACCCCGGGGACAGGGACACCCCCATGTCCGTGACACCCCCTTGGGGACAAGGATACCATGACAGGGACACCCCAGGGACTGGGACACCCCCATGTCGTGACACCCCCTTGGGGACAAGGATACCATGACAGGGACACTCCGGGGACTGGGACACCCCCATGTCGTGACACCCCCCCGGTGACAGGACACCCCGGGGACTGGGACACCCCCATGTCGCGACACCCCCCCGGTGACAGGGACCCCCCGGGAAATGGGGACACCCCCGGATGTGGCACCTCAGGGCCGGGACAGCGGCACCGTGGGAGTGGTGGCACCGTGGGGGTGGTGACATCCAGGAGATGGTGGCACCCTGGGGGGTGGTGGCACCATGGGGGTGGTGGCACCCGTGACAGTGCCACCCTGGGGGTGGTGACACCGTGGGGATTGGGGCACCCCTGACAGTGGCACCGTGGGGGTGATGGTGGCATCCAGGAGATGGTGGCACCCGTGACGGTGCCACCCTGGGGGTGGTGGCACCCTGGGGGTGGTGGCACCCTGGTATTGGTGCCACCCCTGACAGTGACACCGTGGGGATGGTGGCACCCTGGGGGTGGTGACACCATGGGGGTGGTGGCACCCCTGACAGTGACACCCTGGGGGTGGTGACATCCAGGAGATGGTGACACCCCTGATGGTGACACCGTGGGGATGGTGACACCCTGGTCTCGGTGCCACCCCTGACAATGGCACCCTGGGGATGGTGACACCGTGGGGGTGGTGGCATCCAGGGCATGGTGACAACTCCTGACGGTGCCACCCGGGAAATAGGACAGGTGGTGACACATCCGGGAACGGCACCGCGGAGGCCGCGGGGACAAGGTGGGGACAGGGGGGGGACAGGGGGGACACCAGGGGGGCTGTGGGGACAGGGGGGACACCAGGGGAGCTGTGGGGACACCAGGGGGGCTGTGGGGACAGGGGGGACACCAGGGGGCTGTGGGGACACCAGGGGGGCTGTGGGGACAAGGTGGGGACACCAGGGGGGCTGTGGGGACAGAGGGGACACCAGGGGGGCAGAGGGGACACCAGGGGGGCTGTGGGGACAGAGGGGACACCAGGGGGGCAGAGGGGACACCAGGGGGGCTGTGGGGACACCAGGGGGGCTGTGGGGGACAGAGGGGGACACCAGGGGGGCAGAGGGGACACCAGGGGGGCTGTGGGGACAGGGGGGACACCAGGGGGCTGTGGGGACACCAGGGGGGCTGTGGGGACAGGGGGGGACACCAGGGGGACAGGGGGGGACACCAGGGGGCTGTGGGGATAGAGGGACACCAGGGGGGCAGAGGGGACACCAGGGGGGCTGTGGGGACACCAGGGGGGCTGTGGGGACACCAGGGGGGCTGTGGGGATAGAGGGGACACCAGGGGGGCTGTGGGGACACCAGGGGGGCTGTGGGGACAAGGTGGGGACACCAGGGGGGCTGTGGGGACAGGGGGGACACCAGGGGGACAGGGGGGACACCAGGGGGCTGTGGGGACAGGGGGGACACCAGGGGGGCAGAGGGGACACCAGGGGGGCTGTGGGGATAGAGGGGACACCAGGGGGGCAGAGGGGACACCAGGGGGGCTGTGGGGACACCAGGGGGGCTGTGGGGACAGGGGGGACACCAGGGGGGCTGTGGGGAACGGGGGGACACCAGGGGGGCTGTGGGGACAAGGTGGGGACACCAGGGGGCTGTGGGGACACCAGGGGGGCTGTGGGGACAGGGGGGACACCAGGGGGGCTGTGGGGACAGGGGGGACACCAGGGGGGCTGTGGGGAATGGGGGACACCAGGGGGGCTGTGGGGACAGGGGGGACACCAGGGGGGCTGTGGGACACCAGGGGGGCTGTGGGGACACCACGGGGACCAGGTGGGGACGGGGCCGCCATGGGAGTGGGACACCATGGGGACACGGGCCCTTGGTGACACGGCCACCCTGTGATAGGGGACACCTTGGGGATGGGGACACCCCGGTGCCCCCGTGTCCCACCCGGGTGTCCCCAGGTATCCCCCAGGTGTGTCCCAGGTGTCCCCAGGTGTGCCCAGCTGTCCCCCAGGTGTCCCCAGGTGTCCCCCAGGTGTGACCCAGGTGTCCCCAGCTGTCCCCAGGTGTGTCCCAGGTATCCCCCAGGTGTCCCCAGGTATCCCCCAGGTGTGCCCCAGGTGTCCCTCAGGTCCCCCAGGTGTCCCCCAGCTGTCCCCAGGTGTCCCCAGGTGTCCCCAGGTGGTCCCCAGGTGGTCCCCAGCTGTCCCCAGCTGTCCCCAGGTATCCCCCAGGTGTCCCCAGGTGTGCCCCAGCTGTCCCCAGCTGTCCCCAGGTATCCCCCAGGTGGTCCCCAGGTGTGCCCCAGCTGTCCCCAGGTGTGTCCCAGGTGTCCCCAGGTGTGCCCAGCTGTCCCCAGCTGTCCCCAGGTGGTCCCCAGGTGGTCCCCAGGTGTCCCCAGGTGGTCCCCAGGTGTGCCCCAGCTGTCCCCAGGTATCCCCAGGTGGTCCCCCAGGTGTCCCCAGGTGGTCCCCAGGTATCCCCAGGTGGTCCCCAGCTGTCCCCAGGTGTCCCCAGCTGTCCCCAGGTGGTCCCCAGGTGCCCCCAGGTATCCTGCCACTGCCACCTCCATGTCCCCCCCGTGTCCCCCCCGTGTCCCCCCAGGTGTCCCCCGCTGGCCCCATGCCCTCGCGGCTCCTGTCGCTGCTGCTTGGCCCCCGACGCGGCTCCTGCTGGCCCTGCGGCGGCTCCTGGCCCGGGGGGGACTCGCGGTGGCCGCGGTGGCCTCGGGGGTGGCCTTCGGCCTCTGGGGGGTGGCGCTGCTGCTGCGCCGGGGACCCCGCGCGACCTTCGGGTGGCACCGCAGGGACGCGGCCCCGCCCGGCTGGCCGATGGCACCTTCGGCGAGCACCGGCACCTGCGGCTGCAGGTCGGGGGGCACCGGGGGGCACCGGGGGGGTCCTGGAAGGTTCTGGAGGGGACTGGGAGGGGGTCCTGAAAGGTTCTGGGTGGGATTTGGGGGGGATCTAGGGAGATTTGGGGGGTCCTGGAAGGTTCTGGAGGGGATTGGGGGGGGATTCTGGGGGGCACCGAGGGAGTCCTGGAATGTTCTGGAGGGGACTGGGAGGGGGTCCTGAAAGGTTCTGGGGGGGATTTGGGGGGATCTAGGGAGATTTGGGGGGTCCTGGAAGGTTCTGGAGGGGACTGGGAGGGGGTCCTGAAAGGTTCTGGGGGGGATTTGGGGGGATCTAGGGAGATTTGGGGGGTCCTGGAAGGTTCTGGAGGGGACTGGGAGGGGGTCCTGAAAGGTTCTGGGGGGGATTTGGGGGGATCTAGGGAGATTTGGGGGTCCTGGAAGGTTCTGGAGGGACTGGGAGGGGGTCCTGAAAGGTTCTGGGGGGATTTGGGGGGATCTAGGGAGATTTGGGGGGTCCTGGAAGGTTCTGGAGGGGACTGGGAGGGGGTCCTGAAAGGTTCTGGGGGGGATTTGGGGGATCTAGGGAGATTTGGGGGGTCCTGGAAGGTTCTGGAGGGGATTGGGGGGGATCTGGGGGGCACCGGGGGGGATCCTGGAAAGTTCTGGAGGGGACTGGGGGTCCTGGAAGGTTCTGGAGGGGACTGGGAGGGGGTCCTGAAAGGTTCTGGGGGGGATTTGGGGGGATCTAGGGAGATTTGGGGGGTCCTGGAAGGTTCTGGAGGGGACTGGAGGGGGTCCTGAAAGGTTCTGGGGGGGATTTGGGAGGATCTAGGGAGATTTGGGGGGTCCTGGAAGGTTCTGGAGGGGACTGGGAGGGGGTCCTGAAAGGTTCTGGGGGGGATTTGGGGGGATCTAGGGAGATTTGGGGGGGTCCTGGAAGGTTCTGGAGGGGACTGGGAGGGGGTCCTGAAAGGTTCTGGGGGGGATTTTGGGGGGATCTAGGGAGATTTGGGGGGTCCTGGAAGGTTCTGGAGGGGATTGGGGGGATCTGGGGGCACCGGGGGGGGATCCTGGAAGGTTCTGGAGGGGACTGGGGGGTCCTGGAAGGTTCTGGAGGGGACTGGGAGGGGGGTCCTGAAAGGTTCTGGGGGGGATTTGGGAGGATCTAGGGAGATTTGGGGGGTCCTGGAAGGTTCTGGGGGGGATTTGGGGAGATCTAGGGAGATTTGGGGGGTCCTGGAAGGTTCTGGAGGGGATTGGGGGGGATCTGGGGGGCACCGGGGGGGATCCTGGAAGGTTCTGGAGGGGACTGGGAGGGGGTCCTGAAAGGTTTTGGGGGGGATTTGGGGGGATCTAGGGAGATTTGGGGGGTCCTGGAAGGTTCTGGAGGGGATTGGGGGGGATCTGGGGGGCACCGGGGGGGATCCTGGAAGGTTCTGGAGGGGACTGGGAGGGGGTCCTGAAAGGTTTTGGGGGGGATTTGGGGGGATCTAGGGAGATTTGGGGGGTCCTGGAAGGTTCTGGAGGGGACTG